>JAOSBN010030950.1:0-16323 GCA_027563595.1 Erythroxylum suave
CAAAAATTAGTGATTTTCATATTGATGCTTTATGATTATTGATGCCATGTGAAGTGTTAGTGATTGCTCGTAGCGCATCCTTATCTTAGGATATGTATCGGGATCACCTACGGGCGTCCCGGTGTATACTCTATGGTGAGGGGGTGCTACAGTGGTGCTCAATTTTGCAATCCAAAGTTGGAAGTAACTTGGGTGGTTGTCGTCGGGTGTTTACTGGTTAAAGACATAACGCTTCCCACTTAAGTTGGGTGGTTTATGCCTCGAACTTGTATAAGTTAGTTGTCCTGTTAAAAATAGTGGTGGGGTGAAATTATCCCAAATTTGGTAGAATATTATCCTTTAGATTGATGCGAGTCATAGTGAGTGGACCCATTAATAAAACACAATTATCTCTCAATTTTCAAGCTAATTCCATTACAGACCTAATTTCTATAGAATCACGATTTTGGATCCATACTCAAATTTCTTCCTTCAACCCATTTAAGAAAATTCCTAAAGAATGGTCATCACTCATTGATGGAACTTTAGGTACCCCACAAATGCATCCAAATAATCATTGACAGATCTAACCTGACAAAGAGATAACTAGTATTCATACGGGTTTGAAATCAAGTCACCGCCATAATGTTTAAGAAGTTCTATGTTCAACATAGGTCAATCCATGGTGGGAAAATGTTGTCGCAACCAAAAAACCCCATTTAAGGTTATGTCATCCATAGAAACCAAAGCAACAAAAACCTTCATGTGAGGAGGAGTGTTTATCTAACTCAAAATATGTTTTGCGCGAATACACCACCCACTTGGTTTTGTCCCATAAAAAACTGGTAGCTCAAGCTTTTTAATAGCAACTTGAGGCTCAAAAGCATTATGAGGCAAAGAAGAAGATGGGATATGGCTATTGACATAAGTCCATGGTGAAGGATTCTCCAAATTAGATTCCCTAACCTCATCTACTGGTTGTTTTCCTTTGACTAACAAAACGATCTGCTGAAGCTAGACATTCATATTTGAAAACTCTGTAGTAAGGGCAACAAAACTAGGATCACGAGACTCATTGTTGACTCGTAATTGTGATAGGTGATTAGAACTGACAACGTAGCTCTTCTCTAACCATCAAAAGCTCAATGAATGCACCAATTTGTTAGAGTTAAGGTCAGAAAAGGAATTGAAGGACAAAAAAAAAAAACAAACAAATTGTAAAGAAAACTCTAGTTGTTAGTGAATTAGTGTTTCTCAATTACTACTGTTCTTACTAAAGCAAAATAGCCTAAAATTTGGAAAGTACAATGTTCTGTTCTTTTCCAACCAACAAAAGTAAAACCGTTTATACAAAAGTGACGTCCCTTAATTGAAAATAATTATTAAATATATAATCCCCTCCCAATTGATTATTCTCTAAAAAATATATTGTAACAAACTCTAACATTCTCTTTAAAATTAATCATCCATCATGTAACTATTTGAGACCCCATTATAGGCCCATCTTAGCACTTTGATTAAGCCCAGCTGGTCTTTACGTTTGCTTCTCTTGGTATAGATAAACCATTGGTGATCAGGATTTTGATTTACCTTCTCTGCTACTACTTCTATAACATATATGTTCTTTCATATCTCTTTTACTTTGTTTGTTTGGGTATGTAGTGAATGATTCAAGTAGTGTACTCACTTAATTCATATGATCTTCAAAGTAATGCAATAAAAAGCTTAATTCTTGAATTTTTATTAAAAATTCACTCAACATAGTTTTAATTTTTATTAAATAAAATTTTAATTCATAAATTAAAATTTAAAACAATCTTTATTTATTTGATTTAATAAACTACACATTGTATATTGTCAAAACCAAAAGAAATGTTTAACTATAACTAAGACTAGAACTATAAATATAAAAGACAACCTCTTTTTTTATTACTGTTTAATGTGGTCACCATTTTCAAATAAAAAGATGATGACTTGGCATGGTCTTAAGATAATAACTTTGTATAAGTTAGTTAAAGTATACATGAAGTAATCCATTGATTTCTTTAAACATCATTAAAAGTTATCTTAATAACTATCTAGCCTCATGAGTTTATTATATGTCCATATGAAGATCTCTCCTTCTTATTACACTAATTTATTGTTGCACTTGTAAATAAAATACTTATTCTTAAAAAAATCAAGGAATTTCAGTCAACCATCCTTTTTCTCACCAAAGTGAAGAAAGATCAAAAGAATGAATAGTTTGGTAACTGCCTTAAACTTTTTAAACAACTCCATAGTAACTTACTTCTTTTTGAGGTTATCGTACAGATGTCGAAGTATTCGAATATTTTGAAGTAGTTACTAGAAAACAAGAGGAAGTTAAAGGAGTTAGTGACTGCAATGTTAAGTGGGAAGGTGCTTAAGAATTCTTAAAAGTAAGCTTCTAAGGTAGCTTAAAGATCTAGAAAGTTTTACCGTCCCTTATCAAGTTGATAGCTTAAAAATAGAAAAGGATTTAGCTGATTTAGGAGTTATTATTAATATAATGCCTAATTCTTTGTTTAGGAAACTGGGATCAGGTGAACCGAAACCTACTAGTATAAGTGTACAATTAAAACAAATCAATAAAGCATCCTAGAGGTATTATAGATTATATGAAGCTTGATAAGTTTATCTTCCTAGCTAATTTTGTGATTCTTGAAATATAAGAAGATATAGAGGTACCTCTAATTCTACGGCAAACCTTTTTAGCCACATTTATATTAATTATTGATTTTAACAAGGGAAAGCTAGTGCTTAGGGTTGGGTATGAAGAGGTCATATTTAAAATGTCTGATGTCTTGAATCATTCCCTATACTTTGTGGATTCTAATAATTCTAGATCAATATTGGATTTTTATAGGATTTTTCTTTAAAAAGTCCATCAAAGCTCTTTCTAGTTCAAAGGAAAAAGAAGGATAAAAAAATGTGACATAAGGAAAAAGCTTGTAATTTATTTATAAGCTAATCTATAAACTTCTTTGAACATGATAGGTTTATCGAGTTAAGACAATAAACAAGTTCTAATTGGGAGGCAACCCATAAATTAGGATAGTTTTGTTTGATTTGATTATGTTTATTTTTAAGCTTTAATTTAGAATTTCATTATTTTTGGAGTGATTTAAATTAGGTTATAGAGCATTTTCATTTGATTCTGTCTGTTTTTTTAATGTTTTTGGTATGCGATGTTGATTTTTGTGACTTTGAATGAAAATTTTCAAGTTTTAGAAAACTTTTAGGTATACACAGTTATGTACATGTCTATGTACATGCCTATGTATACGCAAATTTTACTTTAGCATGTTTTACATAGTTATAGTGACTTATGTGGTCACTGGACACAACCGTGTATGGTCTTAGAGTTTTTTTTTTAATTCTCATACGTTATAGTTACTTACACAAGTATAGGACACGTTCGTATATCTCAAGTTACCTAGAACATGCTACAATACACACCTATGTTAAAGTCACACATTCATAGTGACTTATATGGTCATACATACAGCTGTGTATGTGACAATGTAAGTTTACAAAAAGTCACACGTGTGTGTTTGGAGTCACACTTTCACAGTGACTTACACAATCAGTACACAGCTCTGTAACTGACCATGCAAATCCATGACACACATTAAAAACTTTATTTTTCTTATTATTTCCCATTTTCTCCCCCTCTTCCACCACCCACATACTGTGCATCTCCCTTCTTCAATCTTATGAAGTGTTTGTTTAGTGATTTTGCAACACCCAAGTAAAGTTTTTCTTGTCTTTTACTCGAATTAAACTTAGAAATTTGGGTATTTATGCTAATTTTAGGGTTTTTATCCTCAAAACACTAGGATTATTCCATTGTTGCATTTTAGGGTGATTTACCCTAGTTTTGTGCTTGATTTTTGGTTACAAGTTCAATTTCATCCTTTTTTACGTGAATTATTGGATTAATTTGATGAATTGCATGAGAATTCTATAAAATTTCATTTGGTTATGGGAATTTTGCTCACTATGTGATGAATTGTGATGATTTTGTTAGATTAGGTTTAATTTATTGTTTTTTAGTAATTATATAATATTTCTTAGTGTAATTTCATTTACATTTAGTATTTTGCATGAATTAGGTTTTAATTTTGTTTAGTATAGGTTTATTTGTTGAATTATGTACTTGAATTTTTAGGAATTGCATTAGTAATTTCATATTAAGATTAATTTTATTGGCTAATTGCATTTTCAAATTTGTTATTAGTTTAATTTTATACTTATTTTGTTGGTTACATTATTTTTAGTTTAGTTTAATTTTTAAATTGTGTGTTTTTTCCAATTACATAATGTAGTGAGCATACAAATTAAGTGTGGAAAAAAGTGATTTGCTCGAATTTATATTTACTATTTTCTCATACTTAATCAAGTTTTAGGTACAATGATGAGAAGGACAAAATTCGTGCAACAACGAAGAGCAAAGGAAGTACCAATGAAGAGATAGAGAGGATAGGGGTCATCTAAAGACACGAGCGGAACTTACTCTGTTAGGCCCGGGTCTCGGTCACAATCATTTATGGCTACAATACACTAGGGTGGTTGACTTTAAAAGAAATAAAAAGAAGTCACAATTAACATCTAATAATAAAAGAAGTCACAGTTGGGAGTCAAAACAAATAAATAAACAGTTAATAATAAAAGAAGTCATGGTTGTGACTTAACTAGTCACGACTGTGACAAAATAATAGGGTTTCCTCAATAATAAAAAGTCACAGTCATGACTTAATGAGTCACGGCTATGCAGAAGAATAAGAGTCATGGTCGTGATCTCTTAAGTCACAGCCATGACTAAGCCTATCGAAAGAAAAATGAAGAAATGGTTCAATAGCATGATTGTGCACTTCTAGTACAAAATGGGCTAGTGAACGATCATGCCCTCCCGTCTGAAAGGGCCAGCACGATCGTGCACTCCTAATATTTAAGGGCTCTGTCACGATCATGCTAGTGTATGATCTTGCACTCCTAATGTGCACTCAGACTTGTAAAATACATGTCTCTTAATTTCGATATCCAAAAATTACAAACTTTATACCATTAGAAAGCTAAGAAGATAAGCTACAACTTTTATGAAAACAACTTTGTCAAACTCTGCATATATTAATACAATTTATTTATGAAAGTTAGGACACAATTTTTGTCCCTTTTTCCTCTACTGCTTATTATACATTTTCACAAAAACTAAAAGACTCAAATCCAACAAACATTATCCATACATACAAGACTCTTAACATAACAGATTCCCAACACAATAATTTACTTAAGGAAAATCTATCCAAAAGCCATCAAACAACATACCATTTATTCCCAACCACAATTGACAACTTAATAGAGAATAAATTCTTTAACATGCATGAATGAAACTTTACCAACTCTTTCATTCATTTCTCAAACAAAACAGAGTGTGTACACTACTTTAAATTATATATCAAGGGTGTCAAAATAGTAGCCTATTCCGAAATTACAACATGAATACTTATGCTTGATATGATTGTAACGCTACCAAAAGCGATCGAACTAACTTAGTTACAAAAGATAAATTCCATGGAGTTTGCTGAAGTTTGCAAGGTTCAATGATCTGCTTGGTCTGAACTTGAGGAGTGGAAAAATAATGGGTTGAGATATGAAGCTCAGTGGCTAATACGTTTATAGCCATTAGTAACGAATCACATACGATGAAGCACATATACATATATATATATATCTCATTTTAATCTAGCAATTTATTTATCCATTCCAGCTCAAAGAACTTATATGTTATCATATAAAACATATCATGTATTTTAAATCACCAAAGCATAGCATTCAATCATATATCGTGCTCAACGAATCAAAGTGAAATGCGCTTAAGAGAATCCCATAGAACGAAATAAAGAAACTGAGGTTTACACCATAAACGAAATGAGTCTATTTCTCAAAGCTCTTATGCCACAAGCGGGCAGCCAGGAGAAATCTTTAAGTCAACATGCACTTGACGAATGAAATGGTATCTCTCTTGCCCACAAGCAAATTTTCAATGCTCACACATTTCATAGCATATTCATACTTTCATGCTTTTTGTGCTTTTCTTCTTTTCATTAATACAAAATGCAGTAAAATCTTTCAAGGCATAAGATAACAAGTCATAGTGTATTTTTCTTACATTCACAATGATTCAAAGTCAAGCTTTTAAACGTACAAACAAGTAAGAATTTAGCCCATCATCACAACAACTATAAACATATTACCCACTTAACTAGTTGTTTGTCCAAACTAAAGTTTGTCTCTCCTCTTGCTTTTGCCTTAGATTCTCTTGGTTTCCTTCAAACAAACAAACTTCCATTCAAACTAAAAATAGAAAATAATTAAAGCTCTAATATCTAAAAATGAGCTTAGACTTAACCTACTCTTGGTTTATCTAAGCTATAAGAACTAAGATCTAGTTAAAATCCATGAAAATATAATAAAATGGATTTCTTGGTTTTCTTCTTTCTTCCTTCATTTCTGGCACACAAAACTCATTTTGTCTAGTTCCTACTTCTAACCAAACAAGAAAAGAAGATAGAGGTTATCTAAAAAAACTTAACTGAACATTTTCCTTCTTTTTTCTCCTTTTTTTTCCTTCTCTTTCTTTTTTTGTTTCGATTTTTGTTTCTCTTTTTCTAGTTTCTTCTAGGTTTTTCTTTCTTTATTACTTCTCTACCATGACTCTCCACTCTTTCTCATTTCTTTTCTTATTAAATTTAAGACACCTTTTGTCTTTCCAAGCTTACCCTTCCATATTTAATCTAATGCCTACTTACTCTTTACTTTAATTCCAACGTTTCCATTTATAGATGCAAACAAATTATTTAAAATTTTCTAAGAAAAAATTAGAGAAGTCACAGTTGTGACTTCTTAAGTCACAATTCTGCAAGGTAGAAGAAGTCACGACTGTGACTTCCCAAGTCACAACTATGCTGGGTCCTACATTTCTCCCCCTTAAAGAATTTCGCCCTTGAAATTCTTACATGAGTCCATAATTATGTGTGGATACTTCTCTTTCATAGCTTACAAAGGTTCCCATGTCGCTTCTTCTCTTGCGTGATTCTTCCATAACACTTTAACCAGCTTTACGATCTTGTTTCTAAAGACCTTTTCCTTTGATTGTGAAATCTCCACTGGTTGTTCTTCATAAGTCAAATCCTCCCTTAATTGAACCTTTGAAGGTTGGACTATGTGTGAAGGATCCGATTTATATCTCCTTAACATTGATACATGAAAGACATTATAAATCTTGAATAATTCTAGCGGTAGGGCTAACTTATAGGTTAGAGGCCCAATCCTCTCAATAATTAAATAAGGGCCTATGTATCTTGGACTGAGCTTGCCTGTTTTACCAACTCTTAAGACTCCTTTCCATGATGAGTCTCCAACAAATACTTTATCTCTAACTTTATATTCCATCTCCTTTCTATGTGTGTCCGTATAACTCTACATCTTGTCTTGAGCTGCCTTGAGTCTCTACTTCCAAATTAATCTTGTCAACTGTATCTTGTATAAACTCAAGTCCTAAAAGTCTCCTTTCACCTTCCTCATCCCAAAAATAGGAGTTCTACCCCTCCTACCATACAAAGTTTTATAAGGTGCCATTTGTAGTGGGAATGGTTGTAAGCAAACTTGATTAAAAGCAAATGACCATCCCATGAGCCTTTGAAGTCCATAACACAAGCTCTTAACATTGATTCTAATGTCCTTATTGTCCTCTCTGATTGGCTGCTGTCAGTTTATAGATAGAAAGCTGTGCTAAAATGAAACTTGGTTTCCAAAGTTTTTTGCAAACTTTCTTAGAATCTGGAGGTGAATATGGGATCTCTATATGAGACTATAGAATTTGGAATCCTATGAAGTCTGATTATTTCATCTATGTATTTCTTGACCATGACATTCAAATTCTATGTATTTCTTGACCAAGGCATTCAAAGAATCAGTTTGTTTAATTGACAAAAAATGTGCTGACTTGGTTAGCCTATCAACAATCACGCATATTACATCATGCTTCCTTCTGGTCCTTGGTAATCCCATCAAGATATCTATTGTAATCTTTTCCCACTTCCATTCAGAAATAGACAAAGGTTTAAGCTTATCGACGAGTGCTTAATGTTCCACTTTAACTTGTTAACACACCAAACATTTTCCGGAATACTCTACAACATCTTTCTTCATTCCTCTCCACCTGAAGTGCTCTTTTAAATCTCTATACATTCTTCTACTCCTCAGATGCCTTGCATATAGAGCATTATGTGCCTCATCAAGAATTTCATCCTTCAACTCTTGCAAATTCGGAATACATAATTTGTTGCCTACCACCATCAATCCATCTTCTTTTACCTCTATTTCTGAAGGCTTGCCATTTTTAGTTTCTTATCTAATATTTTTTAAGTACTCATCTTGCTCTTACAATTCCTTAATCTTCTCATTCAATAGTGACCTTATTTTAAAATTAGCCAATATACTATCGAATTTGGCTTGCCTCAATGTCGCCTTAGGTTTGGCTAATTCCTTCAACAATGGAAGATGTAATGTCTTCACATATGCTATAGTAGATTTCGCACATCCACTACTATATTAGCTTTCTCTGGGTGGCAGTTTATCATGAAGTCATAATCCTTTAGTAGTTCTAACCACCTTCTTTGCCTCAAATTTAATTCTCTCTGGCTCATTAAATATTTCAGGCTTTTGTGGTTTGTAAATACCCTGGTGGTGACTCCATATAAGTAATGTCTCCCTATTTTCAATGCAAATATTATGGAAGCTAACTTCAAGTCAAGTGTGGGATAATTCATCTCATAGGGTTTTGATTTCCTGGAAGCATTAAGTAATCATTTTATCCCCTTACATCAACACACACCCTAATCCTATATACTACCATCACTACCATAAGGCAAGCTCAGAATTGGTGCAGTTGTGATCCTATTCTTTAATTCCTTGAAGCTCTTATGACATTATTCTACCCACATAAACTTCTACCTCTTTATTGTCAATTTGGTGAGTGGAGTTGCTACCATGGAAAAGCCTTCTACAAATCTTCTGTAATAACCAACTAATCCCAAGAAACTCCTCACTTTTGCGACATTCTTGGGTGCTTCCCATTTAACTACAACTTCTATTTTTCTTAGATCCACATGTACTCCTTTTTCTAAAATTACATGCCCAAGAAACACCACTTCTCTAGCCAAAATTCACATGTATTGAATTTAGCATAAAGCTTTTTCTTCCTCAATGTCTCCAAGGAAATCCTTAAATGCTCTTTATGCTCTTTGTCACTCTTGGAATAAACCAACAAATCATCAATAAGACTATGATAAGTTGGTCTAAGAAAGGCTTGAAGACTCTATTCATTAAGTCCACGAAGGTTGCAGGGGCATTAGTTAATATAAAGGGCATAACTAAGAACTCAAAATGCCCCATATCATGTTCTGAAAGTAGCCTTTGATATATCGACTCTTTTATTCTCAACTAATGATAACTCGATCTCAAGTCTATCTTAGAGAAGACTTTTGCTCTTTGCAATTGATCAAACAAATCTTCTATACGTGGAAGAGGATATCTATTGTTAATGGTGATATGATTGAGCTTTGTCCACACACATCCTCGAGGATCCATCTTTCTTCTTCACTAAAAGAACTGGAGCCCCCAAGGTAAAGAGCTAAGCCTAATATAACCCTTCTCCAATAGCTCTTCTAACTGCTCCTTAAGCTCTTTCAATTCTACTGAAGCCATTTCTATAAGGTGGAATTGATATTGGGGCAGTGCCTGGAAGAGCTCTATGGCAAACTCAATCTCTCTAGGTGGTGTGGTAGTCCTAGTAATTCCTCTGGAAACATATATGGAAATTCCATAACTAGAGGAATATCTTCAAATTTTCCTCCATCTACCTTCGTGTCTACCACATATGCCAAGAATTCTTTACATCCTTTCCTCATCATTTTATCTGCTGTTAGAGCCAAAATAATTTTAGGTGGGCTTACTTTCCTATCTCCCATAAACACCACCTTTTTACTTTAATTAAGCTCAAACTCTACTATCTTATGTTTGTAATTCAAATTGGAATTATATTTTGCTAAGGTATATATATCCCAAATCACATATAATCCCCCCATCTTCAATGGTATTAAATCCACCACTAATTTTGCTCCCTCAATTGATATTTCACATTTTCGATAAACATGACTAATAATGACATACTGGCCATTTGGGGTACTAACCATCAAAGGCCTATCTAATGAACTCAAATTTCTATCATGTATAATCATACTTGATGAAATAAATGAGTGGGTAGACTCCGAATCAATCAAAATAATAATATCATTATTAAACAATTTAACCACGCCAGTCACAACCTCTAAAGTTGCTTCTGCTTCCTCCCATTGCAAATACCCTAGCTGGTGCTTGCTCCCTCGGTCTTCCTAAAGGATTCACTTTACTGGTTGCATTGGAACTGCCCACTTCAATTACAAACTTGACTCCCATATATTGGATTGCTTATGGCCTGGGTATTCACAATGTGTAGCGGAATGAACCATACTACACAATAAGAAGTATAACCAAAATTTCACAACATGTATGAAATCACCTCTTAATGCGGATTGGTATTTATTTTTAGATCTGTAGATGCTGCAATGCACGAACGTCCTCTACCGGTATCCACACGAGGATGAACAATCCGAGCAGTGGCTAATGTGTGCTAGCACATTCTAAAACACTTTAGAATGCCATACAATTTTTCTCTCGGAAGAAGAACGAACGACTAGTTCTAGGTGGATAGGGTTTTTCGTCTCTTCTCTAATGAGACATAAGTTCTATATTTATAAAGAAACCCTAATCCCTATTCCTATTAGGAATAAGAATATCATAATCCTAAACCCATTAGGATTATGGAAGCCTAATAAGTTTCGGCTCATATTATATCTCATATAATAAAAGCCTGACAACTTAATTCAATCTAGCCCAATAAATATATATATCCACATATATTTATTCAATGCCTAATAAATTAGGCCCAAGATAATAAGCCCAAATCACATCACTCTCTGTGTGTGACCCTGTAGGCTTATTTGATGTTGGCAATGGGCTTGACCACACTTCAAGGCCCATAAGTCATAAACGGCCTCTCGCAAGACATTATGACTACCTAAATCAAATGAGGATTGGTAATCCGATTTAACCTGTAACCATAGTTATAAACTCAGTCCCTTTGTAACACGATATCAAGATTACTCACAAGGTATGGTACATGTCAACCTTTGATTAATCATAGTTTCTTGATTCCCAAATTAACTGACTATAACAAATGACATTGATGACTCCTCATCAATTCATTTGAGCACGACCATGTATTTCTTCAGTCATACTTGTTAAGAGGCCCAAATGATATCTCTCACATTTAAAAGAGGTACGAATCCCATCTACGTCATTCACATCCCTCCGCATGATTCATTTAATATCCAACATAAGATTACTTGTTATCCGATTAATGATAACTTAGTCTAATGTCAAAACACTAAATTCCTCATGTAGGGAACCATGATGACTTCAGGTAAAAGGACTAAAGTCAAACCATATTGAGAATCACTAATTACATGAAACCATGTAGTGTTCTCTCTGTGGATCGGTCCAATATATGTTCTTTAACATATATCTATATATCTGATTTGATAACTCATATCTATGATTAGTATAACGTGATCATCAATCAAAACACATAATAGCCTTAATTCATTATTGTTCCACTAATAATGATCGACTAAGGACATTTTAGAATAGTATTATAATACTTATGGTTTTACTATCAAGTCACATACTTGATGACATAAGCCTAATACTATTCATGGAATGTAAATCACATTATGTAAACAATATACGTGCATATATAAAAGAATACCTCATAATGTATTATTAATGAGTCAGAATGCCAGTACAAAAGTCACATATGACTATTGGCCTAGGGCACACTACTAACACCATAGTCTCAGCCCTCTTTGAAGCTTGCATCTGAGTTTCGTCCTGTCTTACATATTGCAAACACTCTCTAGCCATGTGTCCTTTCTCTCTACAATTAAAACAAGCTCCAGTCAGCTTATAACACTCCCGTTTATGGAATTTGTTATAATGGTCACATTTGGGAATGGATGGCCTATCCTCCTCTGCTCTTCTACTGCCTCCAAAAATTGAGGCTTGACAAGACATGGTTCTCATTAGTTTGGGCCTACTTACACCACTGCTCCTAACCTCAAACGGTGTGGGGAAAGTCCTAGCACTCCTTTCTAATATAGGAGCAATACCTCCACTTCTAAGCTATTCTCTTCCTTCCCTTTTTCTGTTCACTGCGCTCTTTATATTTTTCACATTCTTAACCCTTAAAGAAGCTTCTACTAGCTGTTGAAAGTCACATAATTTTTGCACCACACTTTTTCTCTAATGTCCAAATCCAATCCCGCTTTAAATCTTCGGCACTTAGCTACTTTGCTCATCATTAGCTCAGTTGCATATCAGGATAATTGTGTAAATCTGCGCTCATATTTACTCATTGTCATCTCTCTCTAGGTGAGATTCAGAAACTCCCATTGCTTCTGCTAGATATATACCTCAAATAGATATTTATTCTTATAGGCAGCTTGAAAATCCTTCGATGTTAACACTGGGAATTTTATCAGATAGCCTAGTACGTTTTCCCACCAATGCGGGGCATCTCCTATAGTAAGCTCGCAGCATATACAATCTTATCATCATCTTCACAGTCCATCTATTCCAATATTCTTTCCCTCTTCCTCAAACATGTTTCGACTTCTTCTAGATCAGTCTTCCTATAAAAATCCACTGCTCTATAGTTCCTTAGCTTATTGAATTGCTTTCCTTTCTTAGTCAGAGCTAGAGTAGAAGTTGATGGCGTCTGGCCCATGGCCTGGACAAAAGCCTGAGCAAGAGGTAACTCATGCATCTACGAGCGAAAGGGTTCACTATCTTCCCCTATAGTCACCTCAACAGTTGCTGGGGCTCTGGACTCATCAGTACCCTCCTCTCTTAGCGGAGAATTAGGTGTAGCAGATCCTTGCAAAACTCCTCGTGTTCTTTTACGAGGTGGCATTTTACTCCTTTAATAAAACATTATCATTTAGCTTGCTTTTCATTTTAATTTTATTTCCTACATGTATGCATGTCACTCAATGTAATCAATTAATTCACCAATGTAAAAAATTAATCACACAGCATAATAACTCATATAACAATATATTCTAAGCCTAGGAATCCCTAAAAAACATGGGCTCTGATACAAAAATATTGGGTCCAAGTCTCGGTCATACTCTTTCATGGAGACAATATGCTAGGGTTGGGTGGCTTTAAAAGAAATAAAAAAGAAGTCATAGTTAGGAGTAAAAACAAATAAATAAACTGTTAATAATAAAAGAAGTCACCGTTATGACTTAAATAGTCACGATTGTGACAAAATAATAGGGTGTCCTCAATAATAAAAAGTCATGGTTGTGACTTAACGAGTCACAGTCGTGCAGAGGAAGAGGAGTCACGACCGTGACTAATCCTGTTAAAAGAAAAATGAAGAAATGGTTCAATCATGCACGATGATCGTGCACTTCTAGTACAAAATGGGCTAGTGCATAATCATGCACTCTTGAGATTTAAGGGCTCATGCACCCCTGATGTTCGCTCAGACTTGTAAAATGCATATCTCTCAATTCCGATGTCCAAAAATTACAAACTTTATACCATTTGAAAGTTAAGAAGATAGCTACAAATTCTTTAGAGACAGCTTTGTCAAATTCTGCCTACATTAATACGATTTATTTATGGAAGTTAGGACATAATTTCTGTCTCCTTTTTCCTTTACTACTTATTATACATTTTCACAAAAACCAAAAGACCCGAATCCACCAAACACTATCCATACATACAAGACTCCTAATATAACAGACTCCTAACACACAATTTACTTAAGGAAATCCTATCCAAAATCCATTAAACAACATACGATTTTATTCCTAACCATAATATACAACTTAATAGAGAAGAAATTCTTGAACATGTACAAAGGAAACTTCACCAACTCTTTCATTCATTTCTCTAACAAAGAAGAGTGTCTACATTGCTTTAAATTACATATCAAAGGTCGAAATAGTAGCATATTCCAAAAATACAACATGAATGCTCATGTTGATATGATTGTAAAGCTACCAAAAGTTATCAAACTAACTTAGTTACAAAAGATAAATTTCTTGGAGTTTGCTGAAGTTTTCAAGGTTCAATGATCTGCTTAGTCTACACCTGAGGAGTGGAAAAATAATAGGGTGAGCTATGAAGCTCAATGGCTAATATGTTTATAGCCATTGGTAACAGGCCATATACGATCAAGCATATATACATATATATATACACATATCTCATTTTAATTTACCAATTTATTTATCCACATTCCATCTTAAAGAACTCATATGTTATCATATAAAACATAACATATATTTTCAATTATCAAACATAACATTCAATCGTATATCACACTCAACAAATCGAAGTGCAATGCACACATATAATTGTCCGAGAGAATCCCATAGAACGAAATGGAGAAATCGAAGTTTACAACATGAACAAAATGAGTTCATTTCTCGGAGCTCCTATGCTATAAGTTGATAGACGGGAGAGGAATTTAAGTCAATGTGCACATGACGAACAAAATAGTATCTCTCTTATCCACATAAGAAAATTTTCAATGCTCACACATTTCATAACATATTCATACTCTTATGCTTTTTGTGCTTTTCCTCGTTTCATTAATACAAAATGCAGTAAAATCTTTCAAGGCATAACAAGATAACAAATCACAATGCATTTTTCCCACATTCACAATGATTCAAAGTTAGGTATTTAAACATACAAACAAGTAAGAATTTAGCCCATCATCACAACAACTATAAACATATTACCCACCTAACTAGTTGTTCGTCCAAACTTAAGTTTGCCTCTCCTTTTACTCTTGCCTAGGATTCTTTTAGTTTTCTTCAAACAAACAAACTCTCATTTAAACTAATATACAAATAACAAATCCCTAAAGCTTTAATATCCAAAAATGAGCTTATACTTAATCTACTCTTAGTTTATCTAAGCTAGAAGAACCAAGATCTGGTTCAAAATCCATGAAAATCTAAGAAAATGGATTTCTTGGTTCTCTTCTTCCTCCCTTCATTTCCAGTACACAAAACTCATTTTCTCTAGTTCCTACTTCTACCAAAACAAGAAGAGAAGATAGAGGTTACCTAGAAAAACTCAGCTTAACCTTTTCCTTCTTCTTCTTTCTCCTTTTGCTTTCTTTCCTTCTCCTTCTTTTTTTATTTCGATTTCTACTTCTCTTTTTCTAGTTTCTTCTAGGTTTTTCTTTCTTTATTACTTCTCTACCATGACTTTCCACTCTTTCTCATTTCTTTTCTTATTAAGCTGAAGACACCTTTTGTCTTTCCAAGCTTACCCTTCCATATTTAATCTAATGCCTACTTACTCCTTACTTTAATTCTAACATTTCCATTTATACATGCAAACATATGATTTAATAAATTTTTCTAAGCAAAAATGAGAGAAGTCACGATTGTGACTTCTTAAGTCACAACCGTGCAAGGTAAAAGAAGTCACAATTGTGACTTCCCAAGTCACAATCGTTCTGGGTCCTACACACTCACCACCAATGTGATTGATTACAACATGTCCACTAGATCGACATAAGATGTTATTATTCAATGATAGGGCCTACAAGGGGCAGTTTCATAGCTTAAGGAAAAAAGATTTGGGATCCACATATGCATTGATTGGGGGTGTTAGAGCATATCGACTTTGCCTAGGAGGTTTACAAATTGATTAGCATTAGAGTGTGGTCTTAATTCTTTGAGATTGCATAGCTCATATATTGGGAGCTTATGTTCAAGTTGCTCTCCACATTCTTCATAAAAAAGGGTCACCACAATTGGGACTTACCAAGCATGATCTGATTCATAGTGCTGTGGGAGATGACAAAGATAAGCTATATAGACTTCTTCGTGATGACGAGCCTTTGAGATTAAGGGGGCGCTTGGTTTATAGAAGGTAAAGGGAATGGGAATGAGAATGAATATAGGGAGGAATAGAAATGGATATAATCATTATAATTATGATGGTTGGTTAAGATGAAAGAATGATTATCATTACCATTGATAGTGGATGGTTTGTAAAAAATATTGTAATTAATTAATTACAAAATGAATTATATTTTAATTAATAAATAAATTATATTTTAAT
>JAOSBN010030991.1:0-16320 GCA_027563595.1 Erythroxylum suave
CCTACATGTTCTCTTAATCTTGTTTTCTTTCGCCAAGCACTAAAACCCTCAGATACAAAATTAGTATGTTTTCTTTCTCGATCAGCCGAAAAAAGATAACAATATAAGCAATGTGCAGCATCTTTTTCAACACTATATTCCAACCAATCCTTGAAATCATCAAACCATGGTACAATAAATCTCTGCTTATGATCTCCATCCATGGTTTGATGAAAGTTATGATTTCGAGGTTGACAGGGACCTTTTAATAAATAAGCTCTACACACCTGATCTCGTTTTTCAGGAGGATACTCCATTATATTAGGACTCAATCTTGGATCGGAAGGGAGATTTTCTAAGTCAATTACAAGTTCTTCAATAATAACTTCCTTCGATGCTGGAGGTGCCTTATTAACATTCTGATTTAAATCAGACAATGATGACTGAATAGTCGGTCTTAATTTTTTGAAGTATTTTTCCATAACTGCAAAATAAAAAAATTGGTTAGAGCCAATATTTACTAATTCCATAAAAGAGGTAGCAGCTGTCAAATATACTAAAAAATAATTAGAGCTCCTTTTATTTTATTATATATATATATATACCCTAATATTCATAAGCCTTAAAAACTCATTCCCTATTGCAACAACTTAGTTAAATTATTGATCTAACGGTTATACATGCTTTCACTAAAACATCCCTAAATCCTGTCGTGGAATAAATATTATAAAACTTGTTGATATAAAAAGCAGACGTGACGAAAGAATAAAAAATCAAGAAAAAGGGTCAGACATGCCAACCTTACCTTACCTTCTTGTGTTGATCGATACTTGCCACTATACAAAGCTGCTATAAGCCTATAACAGTACTAATCTAGAAACTTCATTCTAATTGCGCATCTTAAAAAAACAAAATCAAGATGAAGACTTTATGACCATTCATTGAGAGGCTAAGCAACAATAATAGTGCGGCACACAAAATCTTCAAGAGACTTTGATAATATATATATATATATATATAAACAAAATCAAGATGAAGACGTCCTTAATGCTAGCAACAGGAACGACACAACACTCACCCAAATAACTCCGTCGTTGTATATAAACAAAATCAAGATGAAGACGTCCTTAACGCTAGCAACAGGAACGGCGCAGCACTTCAAGATATTTTTATATTATATATATATAATTTTTTTAATCTTAATAACTCCGTCGTTGTGCAGACCACAACCCATTTTCGGTTTTCTCTAAACCATGACAGAGTGTATAAGCATTCATAAATTTTCCAGAACTCTTCCAAACTCATTTCAAACTAAAACAGAACTTATTTCATACTTTTTTGGACAAATTACTATTTCAAAGCTCCATCATCTAATTCATTCATGACCAAAACTTTGTTTCTCTAACCTCACAAACATGCATGCATTTCCACAGTAAAACATCATTTACAACAACCAAAACCCAACTTAAACATAACTTACGTGATTGGGCTATGAATTCCAGCAAGGAGAACAGATCAAAACACTGAGAGTCTCTCAATAATACTCGGATGCTAAGTGTTTCTTCACCCAGAAGGACACTCACAATGCATCAATCCTAACCCCAAACATCATACTCGTGTACACTTTGCGTGTCATACATTTGTCCTAACACTTTCAAGCCATTTGTCACACCTAATTAACCATTTGTCATCTACCTATTATTGCCATGTGTCACTCTATCATTGGTCTATAATACCCTGAATTTTTCAAAAATTTCTAAATTCAACAAAAATTCTGAAATAATTATATGACTCTCCAAATATATATTTTTTAGCTCAAAATAATTCAGCAAAATTCTAAAATATGCAAAATGTACAAAAATTGCCAAATCACATTTAATACACTCCAATTTAAATCCTCAATTTCCATGTATAAACTAATTTACCCGGAAATGCTAATGAATGCATGTACAATCATATGAATGTGCAAAATAAATATGTATGTCACTATTAATTTTGCATTATGTGCATTTTCCTAATTTCTTATAATTTCCCATAATTTACAATTATAGCCCTAACATGGGTAACGGGATGTTACACTCTTGGTACAAGGAAAAAGGTTGGAAGATTGTTTGAACATGTCTCTCTTCAGTTTCCTAAACCAATCTCAGTTGTGATCATGTCCAAATCCTCTCTAGCTTTTGTAACATAAACAAAGTAATGAAATAAGCATAATGTAACTACCTAATCAGTTTCTTTATCTATATCTTTGTAAAAAACCAAACAACGTTGAACACAAATTCCATCCTAACGTAGCATTTTAAATATTGTGAGACCCACATCTATTTTTAAAAATTTCACGTCAACAAGTGGTGGCTCACTTCTAAATTTTTTTAAAAAATTCAACATCAGCAATTTTTTTCCATATTAATAGTTAATTGACAGTGGTTTAATACTGTTAATGGTCAAAGTTTTTTTTGATATTTTCCAAATGTTATGGTTCATTTGAACATTTTGTAAACGTTAAGGTTCATTTTGAACACTATTACAAATGTTAGGGGTTGTTTTGCTCTTTTGGCCCATTTCTATAAGATAATGTGCCTATCTTTTGACATCTATCACAAATTTTACAAAGCACATAAGCATCTTTAAATAAGGTCTCCCGATATAATCCATTGTCCAAAACTTTTGTAGCAGTTTTGTAACTCCCCAAAAATCTCGATTTTATGAATAGTACTTTTTAGGTTGTGAATAGTGTATCCTGAGGTGAATAGTGACACTCGGGACCTAAACTATATTTTGATTTTATTTTGCATAAGATAATATTGTTTAAGAATAACCTGAGGATCAAATTAGAGCTCCAAACGAGCTTGTTTTGAGGGTTTGACTAAGAATTGACCAATGATCAAAGTTTGAACTGAGAAAGGGTGAAAGTCAAACCCGAAATTATTAATGAAAATAAATGATATTAAATAAGGTCTTTATGTGAGGTTGATATTTTTGTTATGGGTAATTTTATTGAGAAAAAAAGAATGGAGTAAAAAAAGTTAATTTTGGATAAAAAAGAATTGGAAAACTTTTAATAAGAGACTGTTGCACACCACTTCTACTGAGCACATATCCATACATCCCGAGGATCTTCTGACATGCACCCCATGAGAGTGGTGCTCTAAAATAGTCAAACAAGACTTGTTACAAATTTTTTTTTGAAACATCATACATGTTTTTCGAAAAGTCAGTAATCATAAATGGCCCCTTTTATTTCATAACCAATTCCAAACACCAGTATTACAAATAATGTACAAATCATCAAAATTTTAGTAATCAATTGGGGCTTATTACACAAACAAAATGCTTGTAGTCATAATTTCATTACATTGCAAAATCATTTACAACATTACCAAATTTGGAAAGTTATTATGAAGTAGAAATATTCCAATATACAAGTTACAATAAGTGCGGAAGACTTAATTTGTTACAAAATAAAGAAAATACAAATGAAGATGCAAATTGAGCCTGACCTCTATCTCTTACTTGAATGCAGTGTCTATACTCCCGTTAGCCTAACGGGGTAACTCTTTTGAGCTTGAAAAATATTGCAAATTTTGGGTGAGTTTTGCAAACTTAGTGAGTGACCATCCTTGATGCCTCACTCAATCACATAACAAATATAGTTCACATAGTCATATAATTTCGTTCACATGAGACATATCTCACATTCAAAAATCAGTCAAATTATTCACATCATTCACATTAAATGCATAAGTAATGCTTATGAGACTCACTTTCATTTATTATTTTCGCTATGATCGAGTGCTTTTTTATCTAGCCCATATCCTTAGTGGATAGCGGGCTATATAAGATGATGTTCCATATCCCTTAGTGGATACCAGGTACATTCATAATAAAGCCTAAGGCTCTTATCACAGTCTGAGCTTTAAGATCTTTTTCACAATCTGAGCTTTAAGCTCTTTTTCAATGGCCACTCTGATCACAACTGCCTTTATGTTATCATGCATTCATCTAATGAAATGCATCAGTCACATATGATTAATCAATTACCCTATTTCACTTTACACATTCACTTTCATATGTCATCGGACCTTGGTTCAGCATTCAACATTTAAGTTGAGAATACACTTATTTCTTCTTATTCACATACAAATAGCACTTCAATATCACATTTATGCATCAAGTATCGGACCTTCATTGTCCAACATCAACATAAGTGAATCATATTCATATCAATCATATTCACTTTGCATAATAATCATAGCCGTAGTCATTCAATGCAGAAATTTAAATCAAAACAAACAATAAAATGAGACCATCTAGGTCGACTCACAGTACGCTCCAGATTAGCAATTGCTTACGATATCTGGAAACGTCTGAATGTGGACATTTATCCTACCCATCAATATTATGCAATATGCATGTTGCACACACATCAATAATTGCACAATTATAAGTATTCCTTTATGCGCAATGTGTATGTGGAATAGGTACAATGCATGCTCAATGACAATTCTGGGTATCTTTCCATTATTTTCATAACATTATCAATCATATATTAAAACTCACTGAAGTAACATTTTTACGTAGGGTTTATACCTCAAATAAACACTTTGAATCTAATTTCATAACCCAATGAATCATTTAGATTTTCCCCAAACACTGACTTTTGGGTCTACTATTTTTGATCATTTAGGCAGTGAAAATGAAGAAATTTTGGAACAATTTCTTTTTGAGAATTTTCCTTCTATCTCATAAGTTCTAATGACACCAAAATCATTTAATTTGGTTCAGTAGTGTAAAATTTATACTCCAAATATTTTCAGACTACTTTTATTATGAGATTGTGCCCTATACTCAACTTCCACTCAGAAATTGAAATTCTTAGAATCCGATTCAGAATTTTATTTCTTCAGATAATTTGTAGGCTTATGTCTCTAGTTTTCTAGAAATCAAGAATCACTCCATTTAGATAACTATAGAAAAGGATGTGCTCAAAATACCAAAGCATGATCTGTGCTGGAAAGTTCGTTGTGGCGAACTTTTCCAGAGGGCAAAAGTTCGCGTGAAATCTTACAAGTTGGCCGCGGCGTACCAAGGAGAGTTGGACATGGCTAACTTTGACAGAAGCATATGCAGAACATGTTTCATTTTCCAGATTTTAACTTCACACCTTTCACATATATCCCATCTTAAACCTAAACCACCTCTTCTACTTCATTTTCAACTTCATTTCAACCCAATATCATTCACAAACCAATTCATAAGCTATACTTGTTCATCAACCACAAAGATCAAAACATTTTCATATACCATTCATCAACAACTTCCTACACATATTCAACTTTATTTTCCCCTCTAATTATCACTAAATATGTTTCATCCAAAAAAATAATGAAAAGAAGGATGTTTATACTTGATTTACCCAAAGCTTCTTCAATCACCATGAAAACCTAGCTCTCCAACATATATGATCATCACAAGTGGAGGTGGAGTAGGTTAGGTTTTTTTGTGGTAAGATGATGAAGACAACCAAAAATGGAAGTAGCAAGTGAAGGATAAGAGCAAAGTTCAACACTAATGCTTGGGAGAGGAGAGTGTCGTAAATGGAGAGAAAGCAAATGAAGAAAATGAAGAAGATCAAGATGAGAGAAGCATATCTCGTGAATGGGCACTTGAAAGACATGAAATGGTCTTTAATTTAGGAGAAATTTGTAAGTGGGTGCCACTTGTCACCTTTTAGTGGTCTCTAATTGACTCTTTTATTAACTAGTCCATTTGTCTCCAATTTCTATTACAGTTATCTCCCAATTTTCAATGAAATAAGTCACTAAATCTTAATGTCACATACTAAGATTTCTACTTCCATCTGAAATTTATTTCTATCAATTTATCAATTGTTCCGCCACTTGGCATTTTTCCTGGTCCAAAAATACCGTTAAATTCCAGAAAATTTTCATATTTCACAGAAAATTCTAAATCAATGCTTATACTCTCAAAAACCAATTTTCAATACAAATAATTTACAATTCCAATTATAATCACATATATAGATCAATTAGACTTGAAAATTGTCAATGAATGCATGTACAGTCATTTGAAGTGTGTAAAAAAAATTCAAATTCACATATGTGTACGCTAACAATATGCAAGAGCATGAGATGCATTTTTCTTAATCTCTTATTGATCTCACATGTACCGTATTATAGGGTTTTAACCTTTAGTATAGGAATGGGATGTTACATTTCTCCCTCCCTTAATAAATTTCGTCATCGAAATTATTATCTGTTTGTTCAAAGAGGCAGCGGTATGTTTGTTGGGCCCTGATTTTTTTATTTATTTTATTAACGATGATTTGAATAAATTTTGTGGTCTTGCTAGATAAAACAATTTATTTGGAGTTTAATTATTATGTTAAGTTTGGGAGGATTTATTTCATGGATTGATGGAATTAAAGTGTTAATGTTGTAAGGTGATATAAGGACATTTTTGGAAGACCACTTAAGTTTAAATAGACATTAGGTATAAATATAAGGAAAATTGGAAATTTCACACCCATTAAAGGTATAAAAGGGGAAGAATTAATTGTAGTCTTGTATGTAAGTGAAACAAGAGAGAAAGAGAGAAGTTGAGAAAAGAAGAAGAACAAGCTAGGGTTGGAGATTCTTGAAGAATTTGAAGACTTTGAGCTAAAACAAGTATGAGCATTAACCCTTCTTGATTGTTAGAGGAAGCATATTTAGGGTTGGTTAGAAGTGAAAATAAAGTGAATATGTGTAGCAAGTTATTGATGAATGGTTTATGTGAATGTTTTAGTGATTGGTTAATGATCAAAAGTAAATTATGAATTGTTGTGAATGATATTGAAGTTGGAAATGAAGTAGAAAGGATGGGTTAGTGTTAAGATGGGATATATGTGAAAGGTGGGAAGTAAGAAGATGAAAAGTGTCCTAAAACACGTTCTCAGAATAGGTTTCTGGATAATTTCTCCGTGGCAAACTTCTAGGTTTCACCGCGGCATCATAAAACATGTTCTTGGAATTGGTTTTTGGACAATTTCGTTGCAGCAAACTTTTGGGTTTTGCCGTTGCGAACTCAACTTTCCAACACAGAACATGCTTTGGTATTTATAACTTTTTGTGTAGTTATCCAAATGAGATGATTTTTGATTGGTGTAAACTAGAGACATATGGATAAAACTTGTATCATGAAATGGAGTTCTAATTCAGTCTCTACAGATTTCAATATTTGGATGGAAGTTGAACATAGAATGCTATTTTAGTATAAGAATAGCCTGAAAGTTTTTGGAGCATAACTTTTTAAGTACTGAACTAAATTGAATGATTTTGGTGTCATTAGAAACTTGAGACAATGGGGAATATTTTTCTAGAAGAAAGTGCTATCAAAATTTGTCATTTACTTGATCAAAATGATCATAGAAAATTAACCCGAAGGTTTGGATTTATGGAAGGGTTTTGATTCATGAAGCTTAGGAAATGCATGGGTATAAGTATCCTAGGATCAATTTTATGCATAGATTTCTTTGGGTTTTCCAATTGGAATGCATTTTGAATGGATTTTTTTCAATGTTGAAGGGAGGCAAGAGGAGTTAGAGAAGGAACATCCTTGACCAAGTTTTCAAGCAAGGAAATTAAGGTGGTGACATTTTTATAGTTGAGTCAATAAGCTATTAAAGTTTCTTTCAAATAAATGGAATTAAATGATTTGCAACTACCTTGAAAATATGCATTTATTGTTCTTTAAAATGGTTTGAGAATGTACCATATATTTTTGTATAAGAATTTTTTGATTGAATTTTGAGTGATATAGGAATGATTTCAAATTTCTTTATAATTGTTGTATTTGTGGCTTTTCGATGATTTGAGAAATGGTATGGGATTTTGGTTGATGAAGTGTGAAATGATGATGGAATTGCAAATGAAATAGTTCATGCTCATGAAAAGCAAGTTTTTCAAAATGTGTCATTTGGGTAATTGGTTTACAATTCATGAACTACATACTATATAGGTTTGGTGTAATCCATTCAAGAATGTCAGGTGCACGTTGACCAAGTCAAAGGCTTCTCCCTCCTTCATGGACTCCCTCAAGTATATGACTACACAAAACCATTATATGGAATGGTGTAGTTCGTCATGTTCATGGACTTACCCAAACCATCATGATGTGCTTGTGTGTTTACATGAGTTGACAAGTTTGATGAATGCTTGACTTATATGAGTTGTGAATTGGTTTGACAAGTTGAGAATTTGAGAAATATATGTTTTATGGATTTTCATGAGAATTTACTATGATATGAGAGTTTTCAATGCTTTTTTCTTATTACTGGTTATGAGACTGTTACCCACGAACTTTAAGCTCACCCCTTCCTTCCCATCTTCAGACGATGAACAATATATCGAGTGATCGAGTCAAGAGTCAAGGCATCACTCTAGTTTGCATGTTTTGCTTTTTGTTTTTAGTTGCATTTTGAGGGATTCTAGTTTTTGTAAACTTTGTATTTTGGATTATGATGTAAGGGGGCTTGATATGCCCACTAAAGCGTTGTAAAACTCTTACTTTTGATATTAATGAAATATATGTTTGGTTTTGGATATGATTTTTTTTAATGTTTTCGCAAAGTATTCGATTATGGAAATGAGATTAAGATTTTGAGAAATTGTCTGTGGTTAGGTTCTTATTCATTTTGTTTTCAGGTTGAATTGGTGAATGTGGCTGAAGGATTTTAAATTTGTATTTTAGTAAGATAAGTAGCATAGGTTATAGGTTCTGTCATAGGGTTTTTATCACGGCGAAGCCAAGAGTTACCGCGGCATAATTCACCCGAAGAAAATTCTGCTCTTCTTGTGTCAACTTTGCCATGGCGAAGTTATACTTGTCGTCACGACGAAATTGACCCAAAGGGTTAGTGAAGTTTACTCACATATGTTCACCACAGCGAAGTTATACTTAGTCATGGAGAAACCCGCCTTTACTTCTGAATGATTTTTCTTTCAAATCTCCAAATTCGCCTTCCTCTGCACTCAAGCTTCATAATCCCATGTCCGATGTTGGGCTCTAGAAACAGGGGCCAATAGTTGTAGTATTAGAGCGACTAGGTTTAGGTCTAGGTTAGCGACTAGGTTTAGGTCTAGGTTTGTGACTAGGTTTAAGAGTATCCTAGGCATGAAATCGGTAGTTTAGGACATGAGATGAACATGCATTGTTTTAAATGAACAGCTTGCATTGTTTTGAATTGTTTTACATGACTTGAAATTGTTTTGCATGAACTAAAGATTTTCAATGATTTCCAATTGAAGGAGTGGAATACCACCTCGAAAAAGAACTCGAGGAGCTTTGACTCGATCTGGCTCTCGCTAAGGGAGCACCGATGAATCCTATATCCCATAAGATGCGGGGACACATTCTACTCCGAATTCTGAGGCATTTAGTGTGCAACATGAGGTTCCTCCACCACCTCCTCCTATGCTTCAATCAAACCCCATGGATCTGCGTTTCTTTCAAGCCTTTGCTCAGGCTTTCTCATTTGCCATAGGCTAAGGGACTGAAGTTTTGGAGAGGACTGGACAGTATGATAAGCTCCGCAAACATGGAGCTGTAGATTTTAATGGGACTACCAACCCTGAAGAGGTAGAAGCATGGCTGAAGAGGACTGAGAGAGTCCTAAAATAGATGAAGTGCTCTTACGAAGAGAAGTTAGACTATGTAGTCAGCTTGTTGCAGGGGGATGCACTCTATTGCTGGGAGCTAGTGCCCCAAAGTCAGGACATACCACCGGTACTGACATGGAGGGAATTTTTGGAAGCTTTCAGGAGGAAATACTTCCCAAGGATCTATATCCAAGAGAAGGGTAGAGAATTTTTGAATCTCACACAGAGGGATATGAGTGTGAGTGAGTATAAGATGAAGTTTACTCAGCTCTCCCAGTGCGCAGCAAACATCGTTGCTAATGAGGAGGATAAGTGTTGTAAGTTTGAGGGAGGTCTCCATTTGGGGATTAAGGAGAAAGTGCTGATTCATAATTTCTGTGACTACCAGCTATTGGTAGATGCGTCCCTCTAGGGGAAGAAACTGGAGAACATCAAATATGAAGTGAGAAGGAAGAGGAAGAACTAGAAACATCTTTCCAGGAAAAGGGTGAGTGCTCCAATGCCTGTGAGGGGTGTGAAGAGCTCACACACACAGAGTGAGGTAGGGAGTAGTGCCTCTGCTAAGAACAAGGAAGCAAGAGCAGTGTCAATGCTAGCCTCAACAACAAGAGGCAATAGCAAGGTGGAGAGGAGTAGATACACAAATCCCCAACGTGAGCATTGTAGGAAACTACACAAAGGAGACTGTTTCAAGTTACTTGGAGCATGCTTCCGAAGTTGGGAGAAGGGACACATGATCAAGGACTGTCCTCAGGTACTGAGGCAAGAGGGGTCACAGTTGCATGCCCTGAGGAGAGCAGAAATAGTGGGACCCAGGCCAGTCATAGAGGTGGGCAATTTTGGAGCTGCAAAGAAGGCTATTCCTCCAGGAAGGCCAAGGGGCCAAGCTCAAGCTCAGGAAAAGGTGTTTTCCATGACTAGAGAGGAAGCTATAGTCGCTCCTGAAGTTGTCACGGGTATAACTCAGTTATTCAATTTTGCAGTATATATATTGATTGATTCTGGCTTCGGACATTCATTTGTTTCTGTAAGCATGATTGTTCATGATGTTTATTTGATGCCAATGGATAGTCCCTTGATTGTTAGTACTCCTTTCGGGAGGAAGGTGATAATAAGTCAAGTGTATAGGGATTGTAAGCTTTTCATTAAGGGTGCTTAACTGGTAGTGGATTTGCTACCATTGGGAGTCTGATGTAAGCAAGACAACCTTTAGGACTCGTTATGGGCATTACGAGTTCCTAGTCATGTCATTTGGTTTGACCAATGCTCCAGCTGCTTTCATGGATCTCATGAATAGGGTCTTCAGGGAGTATCTAGATTAGTTTGTCATAGTGTTTATCGATGACATTCTGGTTTATTCCAAGAGTGAAGGGAATATGAGGAACACCTTAGGAGAGTGTTGCAGATATTGAGAGAGAAGAAGCTTTATGCCAAATTCACAAATGTAAATTCAGGCTTCACAAAGTGGTTTTCCTTGGATGTGTGGTTTCTAAAGATGGGGTATATGTTGATCCAAGGAAAATTGAAGCAGTGGTGAATTGGCATGCAACGACGAAAGTGGTAGAAGTAAAAAGTTTTCTGGGTCTGGCAGGGTATTATAGAAGATTTGTTGAGGGATTCTCGATGATAGCTACTCCGACGACCAAGTTATTGAGGAAGAATCAAAATTTTATCTGGAGTGATGAATATCAAAAGAGCTTTGAGGAGCTCAAGAGCAGATTAACAAGTGCTCTAGTTTTGATTTTGCTCAGTGGAGATGATAGTTATACATTGTATAGTGATGCTTCCAGGAAAGGATTGGGTTGTGCAATGATTCAAGGAGACAAGGTAATAGCTTATGCCTCGCGGCAGCTAAAGCCTTACGAACTAAATTACCCAACCCATGATCTGGAATTGGCAGCAATAATTTTTGCCCTAAAGATTTGGAGACATTATTTGTATAGGGTGCAGACGAGGATGTTTATAGATCACAAAAATCTCAAGTATTTGTTGAGTCAAAAGGAACTGAATTTGAGACAGAGAAGGTGGTTGGAACTAATTAAGGATTATGATTTGTTAATTGAGTATCATCCAGGAAAAACAAATGTAGTAGCGGACGCCTTGAGTAGGAACCATCAATAGCCCAAGTTCAAACAGTTTATCTGCTGTTATTGGAAGAGAAGGCTAAGCTTAGGATAAGCTTGAAATAGGAGGAACTAGATTGTGATATTGCAAATTTCAGAGTAAGGCCGATACTCAGGGAGAAAGTAAAGGAGTTACAGGCACAAGATACAAATTTGAGCAAGCTCCGAGAAGAAATTAAGAATGGCAAGAAATTTGAGGTGGTAGTGAGGGATGATGGATTCATAGTTGTAGAAAACAGTCTTTTTATTCCAAATGTAAAGGAAGTAAAGAATGAAATACTGGATGAGGCACATAATGTGCCTTATGCCATGCACCCAGGTAGCACCAAGATGTACAGAGATCTGAAAGAACATTTTTGGTGGAAAGGCATGAAGAGAGATGTAGCAAAATATGTGACCAACTGTTTAGTGTGTCAGCAAATCAAGGCTAAACACCAGGCACCTTCTAGAAGGTTAAGGCCATTGTCCATTCCTGAGTGGAAGTGGCAAAGGATAACTATGGATTTTCTGATGGGTTTGGCTAAGACTAATAGGAAGCATGATGCCATATGGATCATTGTTGATCGGTTGACGAAGTCAGCCCATTTTCTAGCGGTGAAACAGATTGATTCCTTGCATGTGCTAGCAAAGAAGTATATTGATGAGATAGTTAGATTGTATGGGATTCCAGATTCTATACTTTCTGACAGGGATCCTCGATTTACTTCGAGATTCTGGGGAAGCTTACAAGAGGCTCTAGGAACCAAATTAAATTTTAGCACTGCTTTTCATCCCTAGATAGATGATCAATCTAAGAGGACCATTCGAACCCTTAGGGGAAGGCTCAAGGCATGTGTGATGGACTTCAAAGGAGCTTAGGATGAGCATTTGCCATTGGTCAAATTTACTTACAATAATTTGTACCATTCGAGCATTCAGATGGCTCATTATGAAGCACTGTATGGAAGGAGATGTAGAACTCTGATATGTTGGAATAAAGAAGGAGAGAGGAAACTGATAGGGCCAGAGTTGCTTTAGATAATAGTCGATAAGGTTAATTTAGTTAAGCAATGGCTTAAGACAGCTCAGGATAGAATAAAGAGCTACATTGATGCACACCAAAAGGAGATGGATTATTGTTAAGTCAAAAGGACTTCACGATGATCAATTTTGATGACAATCAAATAATAATAATATTAGAAACAAATGAACGCTTTGACAAGTGTGTTAAGTGTGCAAACGAAGTACATAACACAGACGAAGTCAACACAGATGCAAGACAACACAGACACAAATCAATACAGACGCAAAGATACAGACACAAAAACATAGACGCAAAGTCATAGACGCAAAAACACAAACGCAAAGATAAAGATGCAAAGGCATAGACGCAAAATTAATATAGACGCTAGCCAATATAGACGCAAGACCATATAGATGCAAAGACACATACGCAAAGAAATAGATGCAAAGACACAGACACAAAGATATATACGCAAGATGATACAGTAGCACGCCAGACGGTTACTTAGTTGTTATATAACTCAACTAAATGACGGTTATCAAGAATCAAGAAGCGATTATCAATGATCAAGAAGCAGTTACAGACTGAGGTTGTAAATATTAGTCGTAGTCGAAGCTTTTGAGCTAATGAATCTTACGAGTCTTACAATTTTGAGAAATTAGTGATCTTTGAGTGCTTACTTAGAAGAAAGAAATTTTGTAGTGCGATACTGAGAGAGCTAAACCTAGTGTAACAATAGCTCACAATATCTTTTCTAGTGAGAGAAAGAAAAGGCAGATAGCTTGGAGAGGCTAAGATAGCTGAAAGAATACTTTGTAAGAGACTTGAAGAGGACACTCAGATGAACTCTGAGGACTGTACATAGCCCACGGTTTGGGGTGAACTAGTATAAAAATTGCAGTGTCTACTTTCTATCCTTTACTTTAGTTTATTTTATTATTAAAAAATTAGATATAAATTATTTGCAATTTATCTATGTAATAATTTTCATATAATCCTTGTGATATTTTTTTAACAAGAGAAGTTCTTAGCAAGTTTTCGTATTCACAAAAAAGAAGGATACACCATTGAAACCCCCTTCTGTGTATTGAGTTTCTTGTTCGTAAAGTCTATACTAACGTGTGATTTACTTCAATTGGTATGAGAGCTCGGTTTCCAAGAACCACCTTTACAAAGTGAGGACAAAGATCCATGGCAGAATCACATGTTTTTATAGCTGAAGGTGCCTTCGTCACAAGACCTCCTGCATTCAATGGTGAAGATTATCATTATTGGAAGGACAGGATGCGGCTCTTCATAGAATCCACACACATTGATCTTTGGGATATCATCGAGAATGGACCATACGAACCAGTAGATGATGAAGGAAATGCCATTCCTCTCAACAGATGGTCAGCTGATCACAAAGCCAAATTTTAACTAAATTCAAAGGTAAGTTCTTTCTGAGTTGTGTGTTGAGCAGAAGTGAATATGATAAAGTTTATGGATGCAAGACTGTGAAGGAGATGTGGGACACTCTATCCATCGTATATGAAGGCACAAACCAGGTGAAAGAGTCCAAGATCAGTATTCTTGTACATCAATATGAGTTGTTTAAAATGCAGGAAGATGAGTCTGTTGATAAGATATTTGGATGATTTCAAACTATCGTTAATGGACTTAGAGCTCTTAGGAGAATCTACGATAATCAAGACCACGTGAGGAAGATTCTCAGAAGTCTGCTAAAAAGATGGAGACCTAAAGTCACTACTATACAAGAAGCTAAGGACTTAAGCAAATTAAAGCTAGAAGAATTGCTTGGTTCTTTGAAGATACATGAAGTAGAGCTGGATGCTGAAGATAAACCTAAGAGAGACAAATCCATAGCATTAAAGCTGGTCAGAAAAATCACAAGACTCAGAGAAATAAAAGTTCTTCGTCAAAAGCATTAAAGATCGAAGAAGTCAAGAAAGATGATGCCAGTGAATCTGATCTTGATTCAAGTGAAGATGGTGACGAATTATCTTTCATTTCAAGGAAGATCATAAGGATGTGGAAAAAGAAAGCAAAAGGAAGCAAGAATTTTTCTTTTAAGAAAAATAGCAAAGAAGATGTCAAGAATGAGAAGACTTCTATCATTTGCTACGAGTCAGCAAACTAGGACACTACAAGTCTGAATGTCCGTTGCTAAAAAGAGAATCAAAGAAAAATAAAGGAAATAAAAAGAGTATGATGACAAATTGGGAAGATTTAGATTCATCCGAATCTGATTCTGATTCAGAAGCGTCAAAACAAGCAGATATATGCTTGGTAGCTGAAAAAGAAGGTGACGAGGAGGTAACTTCTAACTTTAATGAGCTTCAATATGCATATTTAGAATTGTTAGAAGATTCACATATCATACTGAAATAGTATAGATCTCTATAAAGAAAGTTTGTTGAAAACTTGAGGAACATGGAAGTGTTAGAGAAAGAAAACATCTGCCTTAAGAAACAAGTAGATGATATGAAAAAATTCTCTATTGATAGATCTGGGGAAATTAGTCAGTTAAAACAAAGGATTAATTCTCTTTCAGCAGATTTATCATGCTTTACTGAAAGTATAAAGAGAATGAATGACATGATCAGTAATTATTGGAACCCTCGATAAGAGTGGTCTAGGATTTAATAAGAGTAATACTGGTCACAAAAAGAAGTTTGTTTCTCATAGAAAGAAATTTCATCAATCTTCTTTTTATCATTCTATGAATGCTTATAAGACTAACCCTAAAGGACCAAAGAAAATCTGGGTATTTAAAAAGAACATAATATCTATTGCAAATCTCCTTCCTTGGAAAATGCAGCCAGTAGCAATGGTATTTGGATAGTGGATGCTTGCGACACATGACGGGAAGAAGGTCTATGTTCCTAGATCTTCAAGGTAAGAAGGGAGGATCAGTAACTTTTGGAAACAACTAGTAGGGCGAAATCATTGAAATCAGTAAAATTGGTAAAGATTCCTTTGCATGCATTGATAATGTTTTGCTAGTTAAAGGTTTAAAACATAATTTGATTAGCGTAATTTAATTATGTGATTCTGGTTTTGAAGTATCCTTTAATCAAAATTCTTATATAGTCAAAAGCAAAGACTGGTCTATATTCTTTTCAGCCAAAAGATGGAATAATCTTTATAAGATCAATTTAGAAGATTTTCAAACCAAAATATTTCTTGTTTTTATCCATAGATGAAGAAAAACTTATTTGACATAAAAAGCTAGGTCATGTTAGTTTTAAACATATGTCCAAGTTGATTAAACATGATTTGGTAAGAGGCTTACCAAAAATAAGTTTTAACAAGGATTTGTTTTGTGAAAGTTATCATAAAGGAAAATAGGTTAAAACATCTTTTTCTTCTAAAAATATTGTAACTTCGTCTAGACCTACAGAGTTGCTACATACAGATTTATTTGGTCCAACTAGGATAGTAAGTCTTGGCGGAAAGCAGTATGGTCTCGTAATTGCTGATGACTTCACTAGATTTTGTTGGATATTATTTTTGTCATATAAAGATGAGTCTTTTAAGTGTTTTAAAGTTCTTT
>JAOSBN010031012.1:0-16320 GCA_027563595.1 Erythroxylum suave
AAATTTTGGTTTCAAAAACATTATGATTTTTATACTGATGTTTTATTATGATGCCATGTGAGGTGTTAGTAGTGATTTATCGTAGTTCACCCTTATCGTAGGATATGTATCGGAATAACCTGCGGGCGTCCCAGTGTGTACCCTATGGTAAGGGGGTGCTACAATGTAGGAGAGTGTATTTTTGCTAAGGTTAGAGAACAGGTAATCCCCTTTAGCTCTATCAAGGAATGCTCATCCCATCTTACCAATGTATGGAAAATATAAAGAAACATGTAGAGCAATAGAGAAACAGAAAAACATGCATACCAAAAGTAGCAGGTAGTTCGAAGCTAATATTTATTGATAATATGGAAGGCACTGGAAGAGAGGCTTACCGTTCAGCTGAAGAAAAGGAGATGTCATCGAGGCTTGAAAACAGTGTTTGGGAAGCTTAATCAATGTCCTGGTGTAGCATTCCACTCTCACAAGACACGTACTCGACATCCTGAGTGATATCCGAGTATGTACCTCACGAGTGTAACAGGCTAGAATAGTCAACAATCGAACTCATTACAAATTCTTTTTCAAATCAATGCACACGTATACCGAAATCAATAATCAAATTGGGCCCTTTTTTTCTTTTGTAACATCAAAATCACATTTCTTATTATTCTCATTTACAAACCTTTCCACTTTGGAAAGTTATTACATATAGAAATATTCAAATATACATTGTATAGAAATTGCAAAATATACAATTTGATACAAAAATAAGAAAACAAATTTAGACACAAACTAGTCCTAACCTCTATCTCTTACTTGAATGCAGTGGCTATACTCCTGTTTGCCTAATGGGGTAACACTTACGAGCCTAAAAAATATTGCAAATTTTGGGTGAGTTTTGCAAACTTAGTGAGTGACCGTCCTCGATGGCTCACTCAATCATATAAACATAGAGTTCATATAATCATGTGGTTCACTTCATATCTTTAATTTGTCATGTTGAATAACATACACTTGATTAGTCATTTCACATTTTACATTCAACACATATCACATTTAAAAATTATTCAAACCATTATAATCATTCATATCAGGCATATGCAGTGCACATGAGATTCACTTTCAATTTGTTACTTTGTTGTGACCGAGTGCCCACAACTTTCCTGTATCCATTGTGGACACCGAGCTCATTGATAACTGTCCCTTATTCGTTGGGGATATAGGGCTCATTTTACGTAGTGAGCCTTTGGTTTTTATACACTTTCTAAACCTTAAGCTCTTTCTCACAATATGAGCTTTAAGCTCTTTTTCACATTCTAAGCTTTAAGCTCTTTTTTGGTGGCTACTCCAATCACATCTGCCTTTATGTTTAATAAATTCATGTAATGGAATGCATCACATTCACATATTTTCAATCAGTCACTTGATTTTAGATTCACAATCACTTTTACATTCATCATCGGACCTTAGTCCAGCATTCAGCAATTAAGTTGAGAATACACTTATTTCTTCTTATTCATATACAAGTAGCACTTCAATATCACATTTATGCATCAAGTCTCAGACCTTCATTTTCTGGCATCAACATAAGCAAATCACATTCATATCAATTATATTCATATTGCATAACAATCATAATCGTTTTCATTCAATGCAAAATTTCAAATAAGAACAAACAATGAAATGAGACCATCCCGGTCGACTCACAGTACGCTCTAGATTAGCATTAGCTTCCATGATCTGGAAACATCTAAATGCAGACGTTTGTCCTACACATCCAAATTATGAAATACACACATTGCACACACATTAATAAATGAACAATTATAAGTATTCCTTTATGCACAAATGAGTATATGGAATGTGTACAATGCATGCTCAATGACAATCCCGGGTATCTTTCCATTATTCTCATCACATTGTCAATCATATATCAAAACTCACCTAAGTATAATTTATACTTAGGGTTTATACCTCAATAAAACTGTTAGAATTAAATTTCATAACTCAATTGTTCGTTTCAAATTTTCCCAAAAACATACTTTCAAGTCTACTGTTATTGATCATTCAGACAATGCAAATAAAGTAATTTGGCAATACTTTTTTCTCCTATCTTTTAAGTTTCTAATGACACTAAGATCATTCAATTAGGTTCAATAATCCAAAAGTTATACCCCAATTATTTTTGTACTGAATTAAAATTAATTTTCTTCAGACATTTTGTAGCCTTATGTCTCTAACTAACTCCAAATTAAAAATCATCCCATTTAGATAACTACAGAATAAGATATTGTCAAAATACCGAAGCATGTTTAAGTTGTACTAGAAAGTTAGCTGCGGCGAAGCTAGGAGTTGTCTACGACTAACTTTTCCTTAGAGGAAAATTTCTGTTGAAATCTTGCAAGCTGGCCACAGTGAACTAAGGAGTTGGCCATGGAGAACTTTCACAGAAGCACAACAGTGAACGAGTTACTACTATATCTTCCAGATTTTATAACATTCAACCTCTTGCACCTAACACATCTTATACAAGGATCACCCTTTCTACTTCATTTACTCTTCATTCTCATCTCCATTTCAACTTATTATCATCCATAAAAAAATTATAGTCCATAATTGATCATGAACACTAAAAACAGAACATATACATACATATATACTTCATTAACTTTCTGCACATATTCATCTTCATTTCCAATTTCATTTCACTTCTAACTATCATCAAAACATGTTTCATTCATCAAAGCCATAAATATTAATAGGTTACTTGATTAACTTCAGTAATCCAAAAGTTGTACCTTAAACATTTTTGGATTATTATTATATTGGAACAATGCCCTGAGCTCAATTTCCATCCAGAAATTGAAATTCTTAGAGACTGAATTAAAATTCAATTTCTTCAGACATTTTGTAGCCCTATGTCTCTAGTTGACTCCAAATCAAAACCATTCCATTAGGATAACTACAGAACAAGATATTGTCAAAATACCGAAATATGTTTAAGCTATTCAGGAAAGTTAGCTGCAGCGAAGCTAGGAGTTAACCGCAGCTAACTTTTCCCGAGTGGAAAATTCCTAGTGAAATCTTGCAAGTTGGCCATGGAGAACCAAGGAGTTGGCTGCGGCGAACTTTCATAGAAGCACAATCAATGAACGAGTTACTACTATATCTTCCAGATTTGACAACATCCAACCTCTTGCACCTAACACATCTTGTACAAGGATCACCCTTTTTACTTCATTTACTCTTCATTCTCAACTCCATTTCAACTCAATATCATCCATAAAAAAATTATAGTCCAAGATTGATCATGAACACTAAAAACAGAACATATACATATATACATACTTCATCAACTTTCTGCACATATTCATCTTCATTTCCACTTTCATTTCACTTCTAACTATCATCAAAACATGTTTCATTCATCAAAGCCGTAAAGATTAATAGGTTACTTACTTGATTAAAGCAAAGCTTCTTCAAATAACCACTTAACCCTAACTTCCAAGCTTTACATGATCATCAATCTTCCAAGGATGAAGAAGTTGGGTCCTTTAGTAACAAGTGATGAAGACAACAAGGGTTTTGGAGTGTCAAAATGAAGGATGATAGCAAGGCTCATGTTAAAAGGGTGAGAAGAGAGTCTCGTGATTGGAGAAAGAGAGAAGAAGAAAACAAAAGCATGTAGTAGAGAAGTGAAAGACAAAAGAATGGCCTTTCAAATGGTGAGCTTCGTAGGTTTTAGAAAGCAACATTAAAAAGCTTGGTAAGTGTGTCATGACACTTACCACTTATTTAACAATGCTAAAGTCTTCAAATATTGTACCCCATACTATTAGTAACTTGTCCATTGTCACTTTATTTCCATGTCATTTGTCACCCAATTTTCTGTAGCACTTGTCAATAAATTCCATATTCATTTATCAAAATTTTCATTTCCATTTGACAGTTAATTCTACTACCATTTATCATTTGTCTTGGCACTTAGCATTTTTCCTAGCCCAAAAATTACCCAAATTTTCAGAAATTTTTCTAAAATTCACCAAAAAAATTCCAAATCACTAAATACACTCTCCAAATTAGTTTTCAACATATAAAAACCATAATTCTCAATAATATAATCACATTTATAAACAATTATACCCAGAATATGTCAATGAATGCATGAACAATCCATTTTAATGTGTGCAATAATCAAATTCACATGAGTGTATGCTAACATTATGCATGTACATGAAATGCATTTTCTAATCTCTCATTGCTATTTTCTCAATTACACAAATCTAGGGTTCTAACCCTTAGTATGGAAACAATATGTTACACCTGGTACATAAAGAGACAAGAAGGGAAGCTACAATCAACTTACATCAGTCAGATTAAGGTTGAAATACGAAGAAGAGAAAATTGGGTTTATGGATGATCTGTCTTACCTTTTAATTACCAAAGGATAGGTTGGACCATTCATGTTATAATGGCTAGGCAGAAACCTAATTGCTTGGTCATCTCTCTAAGCTCATTCACGATGCCTCAAGAGGGTAGAGATTGCAAATACTCCAGCTCTAATATGGAAAAGTTCGAAGGAAGATTGTGGGGATTGGGTTTTTGTTTTCCCATTTTGGTCTACTGAGGGCAGAAAATTGATACATTTTGATACGTACCAGTATATAGAACGTTGCCATTTTGGGGAACTTGTTATTTAGGTGTAACTTTGTCGTTTTAGTTGACAGGTAAGTCTTTTATCTCCCTAAATTATGTATTCCTCTTGTATCTGTAATCAAAATTTTTTAATTTCTCAAAAAAAGTTCTATAAGTTTCATATCATTCATAATCAAAATGTTGTGTGTCTATGTGTCTGTGTGTCTATGTCTGTGTTTATGTTTGTGTCTCTGTCTCTGTCTATGTGTCTGTGTCTGTGTCTATGTCTCAGTCTGTCTGTGTCTATGTGATGGATATGGTAATATTGGATACAAATTAAATGTCATATACTTAAAGAAATGAATAAGAAATATATATGATCTCTATCATTTCTAGTATTTTCAAGAAAATTTATACAATTATCCTCTTCTAAGAGTAACTTTTATCATATCTTAGTAAGTCCCTTCAATTTTAGTTGTTATTTATTTTATCAGTAGGTTAAATTGAGAGAAGTAATTCTTTTAGGATATTATACGTTTTAGCTCTCTTTATCTAACTATTTCCATTATACTATTATGTCCTGACATCTAGCTTACATGTTGCCATGAAATAGTTTGAGACATTAGTTAATATTAAATTCGTTATATCTTGTCACCTATATGACATTGACATATCTCTCAAACTTTGACATTAAAATCTTCATTAAAGATTATAGTAGGATTGTGTAATGGAAATGTAACTTTTCTTTCAATCTTTGAGAAATCTTCTCAAACTTAACCTATGTCCAAGAAATTTGGTTCACTAATACTTAGTATCAAGTATACTAACTAAACACAATTTACTACTCAATACAATATAATTGTAGAAAGCAAGTAGTTGATTATAATTCACAACAACTAAATAATATTAGGAAGCGAATCATGTATTTATTTACTTTCACTATTTTTTCTAAATAATTGCTCTCACTATTATTTAAAATTATTATAATCTCTCTAATAGGATAGGATCCCATTTAAATTTATTTGGTCTTCAATTTGCTAAAAAAAAAGAAAATAAACTTAAATATTGAATCTTCTTTATAACTGAATTGTTTATATGCAAGACTTCCTTGATTAGTGGCTTATCAATTAACATGGCTATTATAGTTAGAGTTAATGGGCTTAAGTGATCACTTCATCAAAGATTTAGATTAGGTTCCTTAGATTTATTAGTTCTAATCTCAGAAAACTCACTTATCCCAAAGATGTTTTTTTTACTTTCCAACTCTTTTATTCTTGCTTTAGATTTGGTTTCCACCAATAGGGAATCTTGATTAAATCTGGGAATTCTTTCAAGCGAGATTCACAATTATTTTTCTAACTAACTTCAATATTTTATATATCCTAATCTCTTAATTACAATTGTTGTCTTGTTCATATAAATTGATTTTCCAAAAACACTCGTTAGATAACTTAAATCTTCTATACACTAGTGCAAAGTATAATATTAAAATTGAGCCACAATAGAACTACTCATTGTTCTATCTTTATCTAGCTCAATCTCATTTGTCATTTCTTTTTTTAAAAAGGATTTTGACCTAGATTTGAAGGTCCAAGCTCAAAGAGCTTCATCATTTCAAAATCACATGAGAATCTAAATAAAACTTATTTGAATCATTAAAATAAGAATACTGTAGCTTGTATCTTGTTCAAATTGTTTTTACCCATCTTCAACTAATAAAAAGAAAGGAAGGCTTTTTATCTAGAAAGAAAACAACTAGGTGCGATTGCCATTTAGATGCTTTGAATTCTAGGGCTTTCATTGATGATGAGACCACTAAGTCTCCATTAAATGAATATATCTCAAGATATCATAAGGATTCTCATTTCCTACCACAAAATCTTATCATTTAGACCACCGCGAGGGGTCTCAACATGCAAATTTAACACTCTTCCTTAGGCTTACCGAGAAGGGCCGACAACTTTCTAAGAGGGAAATGAATAGTAAAAGAACAGCTTTTGGGTAAGCTAGCTCTAAAATGCAAAGCTACCAAATAAAGAATGACATAAAAATTCTGCAGGAGAAAGGAAACCACTACACTGCGTATGGTTGCTGTGATCTATATACTGAGACGAAATGAAACAAAAATTTGGAGACAAAACAGAACAAAAATTTGAGTCAGTAAGGTGTTAGGATGCAATGGACAAAAATGATATAATTGTATTCATCTCAAGGACAGAAATGTGTTGGTTGCAGTTGACAGAATATAAAAAATACTGTCAGTGACCAAAGTACCCCTACAGTATAATATGATTGGAAATATGTAATTCATTGATTATTTTAAAACGAATAATTTGTATTAGTATTTTTTTAGTTGTATCTATAAATAAGGAATTAAAAAATTGGGTAACAAAAAAAATTTAATGAAATGAGCTATTGAATAGAAAAAAATTCTTACAAGTTAACAATAAAATGAATTACGTTAAATAATTTTTATAATTGTATCAATATTTATTATAATTGTATTTGTAATTTTTTAATTACGATGAAATAAAATGAGAAAACTAAATATTTAATGAAATGAGAAACCTAAAAATTAAATGAAATGAGTTATTGAATAAAAAAATCCTACAAGTTAGATTAAAAAATCTTACCGTTGACTGTCGTGACGAACCAGAGGGAAGAAGGGAGGCATGCAAAAGAGAAGAGTGGTTAGAGAGAAGAGTGATTTTGTTGGGTTTGTAAGATGCGATCATTTAGCTATGATCATACAACGTCGTGGGGGGAGGAGTATTTCTGGAAGTTGCCTATGTGTTTTGTTATGTCATAGGGACAAGAAATCTTGTCCTTCAGTTTTGGAAGGAACAAAAAATTTATGTTTTTGTGATCTGGAGTCAGGACAAAAATAAGTAGGGTCAGTAACTAAACACTGCAAGGCACATGATTATTGTGTTTTATTATCTGTCTCCACCGACAGAGACAACAACCAAACACAGTGCTGCAGAACAGCGACAAGGCTTTCGATTAGACATAACAAAAAATTTAAAGGGGCCGGGAGAGTTCTACCCTTGGAAATTTTTCAAAAAAGAAATAATGAAACACTTTGGTTAATGAAAGATGGGGAAGAGAGGGCAAAGAAAGTTAAAGCTAGCAAGATTAGAAGTTAAAAACTTGTATCCAACAAATAGTTGATAGGATACAGTGGTTCCAACTATAGAAACGTTTAGAATAATGAAGATCACTACTTTTATTGTTCCGAAGGACAATATTTTTTGACCTCCGGTCAGGTTAAAGTCCCAGATTTAACCATTTTATTTTTAACCTTTAATTATTCATACGGAGCTAAGATTAAAAATCCTATTTTTGTAATTCTTTTAAATACAATTTTTGTCCATCTCCATTTTGGATCAACCTAGTTTTTCTCAATTAAAAACAAGATAATTGACTAACCTATATGAGTTCTTCCTTGGTATTGAATTCTCATCCCCTAGAACCTTTTTGGCCCCTTGTTTATACTATTGTTATTATTTGCCACTTTAAAAGTTGGATTTAAATATTTTATCATATTAGTTTTTAGAATTTAAATCCTATATGAAGAAGAGGAAAAATAGAGGGTGAGTTTTAGAGTAACTGATAAAGTTACTTCTTTGTCACCATAAGGTCATAAGTTCAAGTCATAGAAACAGTTTCTTTGTAAATACAAATGAAATGTTGTATACACCATAACCTTTAATAAACACTCACAATGTAGAGAGCTTTGTCCATTGGGTACTTTGACTTTGATGAAGAAGAAGAAAAATAAATTCTATTTTAATTCATGTAAACTCGGAATTCATTTAATAAACTCACATTTAATAATTTTTTCTTATTCATTGATTCTTTTAAGTATTATTTATATTATTTCTAATTAAAATCGACACTAATTCTAAATGAATATAAAATGTCGATTGTTATATCTATAACTAAATTCAACCAATATTGATATCATTGTTTGTTGTATGGCAATATATATATTTGAAATATTTTCTATATTCCTAATATCATTGTTACGAATACCATATCAAAATAGGTACTAGACTTAGTTAGGGTAAGACATGGTACTGAGTACTATTTTGAGTAATTTTTAGAATTATAAAACAGTCAGTAAATTTTAGAAAATTATAAAATAATCCTTTAACATATTTTGTATATAGTTTTTAACTTTATTTCAAATTTGTCTCAAAATCATAATAATATAAATTTGTATAATAATTATCTCTTTATTCCTCTTAATATTCCTTTTCACATATTTCTCATATAAGCAATAATCACAATTAATATAAGAAAAAGATTATTTAATTTTCATATATAAAATAAAACTTTGAATAATAAACAGTACTTAAAATGTTACAACTGATTACATCAAAAGTCAAAACATTATACGAGAAGAATAATGTAGGTCTGTAAGCGTAGCAAACGAGTTGTTGTCAAGGAACACAACAAAGTAAAGTGAAACTTAAAACAAAAATACATATAGTTAAAAGTTTTATATTTATAATGCATATAAATAATTGAATAATACATATAGTATTATTTATAATATTTCCAATTAAAATGAGCACTAATTCTAAATGAATATAAAATGTCGATTGTTATATCTATAACTAAATTCAACCGATATTGATATCATTGTTTGTTGTATGACAATATACATAGTTGAAATATTTTCTATATTCCCAAGATCATTGTTACAAATATCATTTCGAAATAGGTACTAGATTTGGTTGGGGTAAGCTGTGGTACTGAGTACTATTTCGAGTAATTTTTAGAATCATAAAATAGTCACTAAATTTTATAAAATTATAAAATAATCCTTTAATATATTTTTATATAGTTTTTAACTTTATTTCAAATTTGCCTAAAAAATCATAATAATATAAATTTTATATAATAATTATCTATTTATTCCTATCAATATTACCTTTCACATATTTATCATATAAGCAATAATCACAATTAATATAAAAAAAGATTATTTAATTCTCATATATAAATAAAACTTTGAATAATACAAATTACTTAAAATATTATAATTGATTACATCAAAAGTCAAAACATTACATAAGAAGAATAACATAGGTTTGCCAGCATAACAAACGAGTTCATTTTGAGGAACACAACAAAGTAAAGTGGAACTTAAAGCAAAAACACATATAGTTAAAAAAAATTTATTTATATTGCATATAAATAATTGAATAATACATATAGTACTATTTATAATATCTCCAATTAAAATGAACACTAATTCTAAATGAATAGAAAATGTCGATTGTTTTATCTATAACTAAATTCAACCGATATTGATATCATTGTTTGTTGTATGACAATATATATATTTGAAATATTTTCTATATTCCCACGATCATTGTTACAAATACCATATCAAAATAGGTACTAGATTTGGTTAGGGTTAGATATGGTACTGAGTACAATTTCGAGTAATTTTTAGAATTATAGAATAGTCAGCAAATTTTATAAAATTATTAAATAATCCTTTAATATATTTTGTATATAGTTTTTAACTTTATTTCAAATTTGTCTCAAAGTCATAATACTATAAATTTTGTATAATAATTATCTCTTTATTCCTCTTACTATTACTTTTCACATATTTCTCATATAAGCAATAATCACAGTTAATATAAGAAAAAGATTATTTAATTTTCATATACAAAATAAAACTTTGAATAATACAAAGTACTTAAAATGTTACAATTGATTGCATCAAAATTCAAAACATTAGATAAGAAGAATAATATAGGTTTATAAGCATAGCAAACGAGTTCGTGTCGAGGAACACAACAAAGTAAAGGGAAACTTAAAACAAAAATACACATAGTTAAAAGTTTTATATTTATATTGCATATAAATAATTGAATAATACATAGAGTATTATTTATAATATTTCCAATTAAAATGAGCACTAATTCTAAATGAATATAAAATGTTGGTTGTTATAACTATAACTAAATTCAATCGATATTGATATCATTTTTTGATATTCCCAAGATCATTGTTACAAATACCATTTTGAAATAGGTACTAGATTTGGTTAGGGTAAGCTATGGTACTGAGTACTATTTCGAGTAATTTTTAGAATCATAAAATAGTCACTAAATTTTATAAAATTATAAAATAATCCTTTAATATATTTTGTATATAGCTTTTAACTTTATTTCAAATTTGTCTCAAAATCATAAGAATATAAATTTTATATAATAGTTATCTATTTATTCCTATCAATATCACTTTTCACATATTTCTCATATAAGCAATAATCACAATTAATATAAGAAAAAGATTATTTAATTCTCATATATAAATAAAACTTTGAATAATACAAAATACTTAAAATATTACAATTGATTACATCAAAAGTCAAAACATTATATAAGAAGAACAATATAGGTTTGTCAGCATAACAAACGAGTTCATGTCAAGGAACACAACAGAGTAAAGTGAAACTTAAAACATAAACACATATAGCTGAAAGTTTTATATTTATATCGCATATAAATAATTGAATAATACATATAGTACTATTTATAATATTTCCAATTAAAATTAACACTAATTCTAAATAAATATAAAATGTTGATTGTTATATCAATAACTAAATTCAACCGATATTGATATCATTGTTTTTTGTATGACAATATATATATATTTGAAATATTTTCTATATTCCCAAGATCATTGTTACAAATACCATTTCGAAATAGGTACTAGATTGGTTAGGGTAAGATATGGCACTGAGTACTATTTCTAGTAATTTTGAGAATTATAAAATAGTCAGTAAATTTTATGAAATTATAAAATAATCCTTTAATATATTTTGTATATAGCTTTTAACTTTATTTCAAATTTGTCTCAAAAATCATAATAATATAAATTATCTCTTTATTCCTATCAATATTACTTTTCACACATTTCTCATATAAGCAATAATCACAATTAATATAAGAAAAAGATTATTTAATTCTCATATATAAATAAAACTTTGAAATAATACAAAGTATATAAAATATTGCAATTGATTACATCAAAGGTTAAAACATTAGATAAGAAGAATAATATAGGTCTGTAAGGATAACAAAAAAGCTTGTGTCAAGGAACACAACAAAGTAAAGTGAAACTTAAAACAAAAATACATATAGTTAAGAGTTTTATAGTTATATTGCATATAAATAATTGAATATATGAATCAAATACAAGTAAATTTAAAATAAAATTAAAAAAACTGAAACTTCATGTAATGATATATCCACTGAAACTACATTGGCGTCAGTTTTGATTTGGTCAGAAGTTCTCATCATTGAAAGTCTCATCGTTACTATCATTCAAACTTATTACACCAAATAACATGTCAATACTTTTTCATCTAAGAGTATCATCGAAATCATTCTCATCTATAAAATATAATTCCTTAGAAACTCAACTCGCTAAAATATCAAGATGAATTAGATTTATGAAACTACTTGTTTTATTAAAAGTCCTAGTAAACAAATGGAAATAAATTAATAAGAAATTATATTTAACTTAATAATAATAATAGCATAGCTTTCTTAAAGTTTCAAGTTATATAGAATCAATACCAAATTATTTAATCTTTTGTGTTCCAATCTATTTCTTTTCCTTTTTAATGAATGGATTCGAAAGTGCTTCAATTCTTTTCACAACTATTTACACACACACATGGACTAAGAATTCGAATTGCAAACTTTTACAGTTCTAGAACACCACTTCCAAATTAGTCATATCAAGTAATTATAAGACAACAAAAATAATCTTATAATTTAAAAAATAATGATTTAATTTTAAACAAGGAAAAAAAATGAAAAAATATATATTTGAATTAAGTTTATCTCTTTAATGTAATGCAATGAGCATCTCAGAATCACCACACGCATCCTTGTATACCTGTATTTGTAAGCTAAAGAGATTTTGGATTATCTTATATGAAATAATTATTGTAATATTTACTGGTACTTTTATGTTAGCTTCATCTTTCCTTGTAAAGCTTAGTCTTAAATAGACACTCAAATTCATAAATTTCCCAATAGTAAACAATAGCGAGAAATTTTCTCTTTTTCATCTTTCAAAGATGATTTTAAGGTAAAGTGTATACAAGGAAGACATTCGTTTTTAGATTGGCTTGATTACTTCTATTGGGCTTGGGTCTCGTTACTTATCCCAAGGAGACAATTTGAGATAGTTGGGTAACAATCACGTGAGAGGGAAGTGAAAGCTTCAATTTGTAAGAAAAATTTCAGCGTTAGCACTGGCAGGTTCGTCGTGGCAAACTAAATGTTTCGCCGCGGCCAAACTAGAGAATATTTCCAAGGAACTCTAGGTAAAAGTTTTTCGTGACCAACGATTGGCTTTGCTACGATGAAGTTCCAAGGTCAAGAAAACATATCCTTCAAAAATACGCCGTAGGAAAAATCTAACTTCACTGCGGTGAAGTTACGAGATCGAGCTAAAAGCACCTTTTGGGAAAGGTTCACTACGACTGAGTCTACCATCACCACAGCGAAACCTTCAAATTTGCAACCCTGACCCAACAATCCAACACTAATTTGTACATACAATTTCAACAACCATTAACAACTTAACCAAAAGATAAACAATCATATATACAAAGAAACTTCTTCAATTCTTAATCTCATTATGGAAACAAAATGGAGTTTATTTAAACATAACTTTAGTTACATAACAACAACCACATCAATAACTTAATACAAAATACAAATGGATGCTCATGTTTGACATGCTCATAAAGCTACCCAAAAATAGTCATCGAACTTAGTTACTAGATGTAGCTATCTTGGAGTTGCTAATGTCTTGCAAGGATGAACAACCTTCTTGTTCTACACCGAAGGAGTGAAAAATAATGGGTTGAGCTATAAAGCTCAATGATTAATATATTTATTGCCATTGGTAACGAGCCACACAATCAAACATATATATATATATATATATACACCTATATCTCATTTTAATGTAGCAACTCAATCATCGATAATTCTAGCTCAAAGACTTGTAATTAAACAAAACTTTATCATATAAGACATATCATGAATAATTAACCATCAAAACATAACTTTTAATTGTGTATCCTGCTCAACAATTCAAATGAAATGCAGAAACAAATGGCTTGAGAGTCCCATAGGTTGAAATGGAAAAATCGAAGTTTACACCATGAACAAAATGAGCCCGTTTCTTAGGAGCTCATATGCCACAAGTGGGCAGCCGGGAGAAGGCTTAACGTGCACGTGACAAACGAAATGGTATCTCTCTTGCCCAAACACAAGTAACTTCGATGCTCAATTAATTCCATCACATATTCATATTTTCATGCTCCTTATGCTATTTTCTCTTTTGATTATACCAAATGTCATAAAATCTTTCAAGCATAACAAGATAATGAATAGAAGCACATTTTTCCAACAAACCCCACAATTCAAAATCAAGCAATCAAACATACACATATAGATAAGAAATTTGTCCATTTCCATAGTAACTATAAAAATATTACCCCACCTAATTTGGTTGGGAATTCAAACTCAAGTTTGCCTTTCCTCTTACTCTTGTATGGGATTTTCTTGGTTCCTTTCAAACAAACCAATTTTCACTCAAGCCAATGTTCAAATAGAAAACCTATAAAACTTCAATAATCAAAATAATGAATTTGAGCTTAGATTCGACCTACCTATAGTTTATTTAAGCTAGCAAAACCAAAACCTAGTTTAGAAATCCATGAATATCAAAATGGGTTTTTTCTCTTCTTCCTCCCTTTATTTCCAACACAAACTTATTTCTCTAATCCCTTTTTTACCCAAGTAAGAAAAAAAGATGATCGAGATTACCTAAAGCAAGTTCATTTCTCTTCTCTCTTCTTCTTTCTCCTTCTCCATGATTTTCCTTCTTCTTTCCTAGCTTTTCCACGTTTTCTTCTTCTTTCTTTCTTCCCCATGTTTTTCTCTCTTCTTTCTCATTTAAAGACTACTTTTGTCTTATTTTTCCCAAATTTACCCTTCTACATTTAATGTAATGCTTATTAGCTCCTTTAGTCTATTAAACACCATAATATACCTATTATACTCTAGCTTAATTATAACACTTCTATTTCATAATTCTAGTTTCTATTTATGCTTGCTAAATTAATATATTCTAAAAATAAACAACTAATTAAATAAATAATTAATTAATTAATTAATTAAATTTGCGGTCCAACAACTTCATTCGCCCTCTCTACGACATGATAAAGTAACTCATTGTTACCTTTTTATCACTATCAATCAGAAGAAGTATTCTTACCAAGGGTTACGAGCTTGGATGACAAATTGACATTAAGACCAAAATTCATTATCTATAAGTATAATCTTTGAAACCTCCATTCTAGCATTAAATCTAAAATGATGAGATGCAACTCACTTATAAATAATTGTCTTAACTTCTTCAATTTAAAAAACACTAAAGTGATACAAAATTAGTTGTAGGTATTATAACGGTAAGATGATGCAAATTCTTACTATTGATAGAATCCTTTCTCATTAAATTTAGAACCTTTTTATGATTATAAATGAACTTAGCTATTGTTCTTTCTTTCTTTATAATTTCATTAATGATAGGAAAATATCTAACATCTTGTATATTTTTTAGCTTCAATTCAATACAATATGCAACATAAGGAGTCTAATAGAAAGAATTATACCTACTTTGCAACTTTTTTAAAACCATGTTATAAGTAACATCATTGTTAGTGATGGACCTTATAATGTTTTAAGGCTCAATTTCATTCACAATTTCATTAAACATCTCTAATAGAATATCATTATCCAAGGTCAGATGCATCAATGGCTTTTAAAAAATCATCCCCTTCACAAAATAAAAACAAGATATTAGACTCTTGTTTTCTATTTATCCAACCATCACACATAATTGAACACTTATAAGTTGTCCAAGTCGTTCTTCATTCATACAAATAATTTTCTATTTTATAAATAGAGCTACTTAGAAGATTATTTCTCTGGTCATCAACTGAAGGAACTTTATATTTTGGATCCTAGAAGGCAATATCATCCACTATAGATTGGTAATAATAAAATTGAGCAATATTAAATGAAACATCAACATCATACCACTATCTAGTTATATCCATATCTAGATTATAATATGCTATGAACTGAATGTTAAGTTCTAATCGTTGTTCATGGAGCAAAAAATTTTGATACCTTTCTTCATCTTTTCCTTAGTTTAGTTACAACAAATCACTTCTAGTTGGATAGGAATTATGTCTTTAACATTGTTACCATCATCTTGACTACTATTAAAAAAAAAAAAGGTTCACTATCAATTTTGCAGTTTAATCTTTACCTTCTTTTTTTTGTAATTTTGATAATATTCAACTAAAATATGCATATATTATTTAACATCATGACTAATTTTCTTGTAAAGCTTTATAATATTTTTGATCTTAACTAAATGTTTCTTTAATTTGAAGATTTTTGACCTTTTAAATGTTTATTACAATACAAACAAATAATATGATTGTTCATACGAAGAATCAATCTCACATAAATTCAAATCAGATCATCAAATGTTTCCAATGTTTTAAAAACCGGACCGGACATCGAACCGGTCGAAGGAAAGGTTTAAGGTTTAGAGGTTCAACCGGTAGTG
>JAOSBN010031060.1:0-16314 GCA_027563595.1 Erythroxylum suave
TTTTAACATGCTTTATCATCATTAAATGGAGTTATAACCTTATCATTAAATGGTTTAATGGTTGTCTTTTAATGATAACATTTAACCATTTAGCAGTTATTGGATTAAAGAAATAAGAGGTGCATTTGATCACAAAATCGAAAATGAGATGTATCATTTTAGGTTATTGGTCTTTTCATATAGCCATCTTAAAACAAATGAGAAAAGTCTCATTTATTGGCTTCTTTATGACTAATTAAGGAAGGATGTGATGTATTGGATGCACTTCACTTCTTTCTTTGAGGCTTAACTGAAATTGAGAGAAAGAATATAAGGGGTTGTTGAATTTTTATCTCTCACTCCTATCTTACATGAGATATCTGAAATTTACATGAGAGGTGTCTCATCTTTAGCTTCCTTTCTAAGGAAAAATCTCTTTAAGTTTTCTTCTCCATTCCCACCAAAGGATCTAGTTAACCAAGTTATCTAAGGAGAACAAGTGGTAGATCGGATTGGTCGAGGATACAATAACGAGAAAAGGATACATCACCTAGGAGAGGATACATTGTCGAGGTTAAGATAGCATAACGAGGACTTAAAGCTATAGCAAAGGAATCGATATATTTCTACCATCTTGTTCTTATGTTGATTTGATTACATTGCTTCCGCTGAAATTTGGTTTCTAAAAACAAAGTTTTGAAATCTACCGTTTTAGCCAAATATTGTAAGCTTATGTTTTCAATCCAACAATTGGTGTCAGACCCATTTTCTTACGCATCATTTCGATTCCTATATGTGATTCATGAATTTGCAATTTTTTGTATGCTGCATACTTCTATGTGATAAAAATATTATGGTGTATGTTTTGCTCTTTTGGTTACCCATAGATTATAAAGTTACCTTGTAAGTTTTCTTCATTTGGGATGTAACAAAGAGGGTGGCCTTTCATCATCATGTTTTCTCCTTGGCTTCATTTTTCTGTTTTCTTTGATTATGTAATGTACAAAATCATGTAATGATGAAGATGAAGAAGTCATAGATTGAAGAAATGAAGAGGTAAAGTTTCAGTTTTGATTATGGTGTCTTGGTCAAACTTCGGTTTTGTGTGAAAACCAAAGTGCTGGATTTTTGTTTAACAAATTATTGGTTTTGTGAAAGCCAAAGGGCTGGATTTTTGTTTTAACAAATTTTCTAGTCTAGGAAATTTTTTTACCATAACTTTAGTTTTTTATGAAAAACAAGTGTAGATTTTTTTTTCTTTTGGACAAATTTCAGTTTTGCGAAAATCAAATTTTTGTTGGAAAAGAAAGGTCATTGCACAGCTTTTACCAAATGGGCCGGGTTATGTGAGTGAAGAGTTCGAAGCGAAAGATCCAAGTCCAAGAAGATTTTGTTTGGCCTAAAAGCCTTGTAATTGTTTTTTTATGTTTCTAGGATGAACAATCAAAAGTGGCTTATTAGTTCATGTGATGAATGGATAAATGAATGCAAATAATATGTGATATTATGTCATTGCATGTCATATAGAAAATTGCCAACCCTAGGCTTTGCCATGCATTCATTATGTATGAAATATATAATGAAACAATATAGGATAGATAATAAATTGCATCTAGATAAGATGGTATTTATTAAAACTTAAAGCCCAAAAAGATTGAGTAGGAGAGGATGCTCATATGAGAGTCCATGGTCTCTATATGATGGTTCATTTGCAATATGTTGAAATGTTACACCCCACTGGAGGGCATGAATCCTAGATCTTGCATGGTTTGGGTCTCTTAAAGGATAAGTCCACTTATTGATAGCAATTGTGACCTCTAAGTACCTTTCATAGATGAATCAAATTGTTACACGCTCAACATATTTTATTAATATCCTACTTACCGTAGCTCTGTTGGTAAAAGTATAGACCAAACCATGGCGCTTCTCAAAAGGTTAGGCATGAAGATGCTTGGTAATTTTTTGTGTGGGAGGGTCCTAGTTTTTCTTTTAATGGATAAGATGGCCCAACATCACTTAGTCCATTATAGATAAGAAAAATAACCATCGTATAAAGTTTCATTTTTTTTAAAGTTTTGTTAACTCTATCATCATGCATACATGCATCATGATTTTATACAAAGTTCCAATATTGTTGACTAGTATGCTCCTTCTTTTATAATTTATATTTTTAGACATAATCAACCAAAAAATGAATCCACTCACTTTGTTCTTGACAAATAACAAATTGTAAATGGCGGGAATTTTAATGAATGGAGAGATAACCTTGACATTGTTCTTCAATATGAACAAATTTCATAGGTATTAACTAAAAATGAGCTTGCACCTCTAGGTGGAGATTCAACTCTTGAGCAAGTCCAATAATATGAGTGATGGCAGAATGTTGGTAGGACTACTAAGTACTATATTCTAGCTTTTGTTAGCGGCATATTACAAAAGCAAATTGCTTGTATGAAACCACTAGTGCTATGGTTCATCACCTATATGAGATGTTTGGTATAAGGACCAGGTCTGCAAGGGTGAAAGCTATTCAAACCTTTCATAATTTCAAACAAAAACCTGGTGAATCAGTGCAAGATTACATGTTTAAGGTAATCTCTGCAGTCACTGATGCTGAGATGCTTGGGGTGGACATGGATGCGAACATGCAAATAATTATTCTCATTAATAGCTTAAAATCTTCTTTTCAGTAGTTTAAGTTGGACTACGAGCTCAATAGCAAGGATTATACCTTGAGTGAGTTGATGAATACCCTCCAGAGTATGGAGGAGATATTAAATATCAAGGCTCATAGGCCAGAAGCTAATGTAGCATCTTCTTCTAAGACAAAGGGTAAGGGTAAGCAAAAGAAAAAGGGTTCAATTGAAAAGAAGGCCCAAATAGGGGTCAAGGCCTAACTCATGAAAAAGAAGGCCAAAGCGGACACCAAGGGAAAGTGTTTCGAATGTGGTGAGCAGGGTCAATGGAAAAGAAACTGTGCGGTCTACCTTGAGTCTCTCAAAAACAAACAAGGTATGGGTTTCCTAAGTTTGTTAGGAACTAGAAATGTGGCAGATTTTGATTCTTGGATATTAGATTTAGGAGCCACTAACCATATTTGCAATTCTTTGCAGGGTATCCAGCAAAGGAAAAGACTACATAAAGGCTAGTTTCAAGCCAAGGTGGCAGATGGATCATATGTTTTAGTAGAATTAGAGGGAGTAGTTATCTTGGACTTTCCTAGTGGTCATACGTTATATTTGGAGGGTGTATAATACCAATGGTTGTAAGGAACATGATTTCCATTTTTTGTTAAATAAAATCTGGTTATTCCTTATATTTTGAAAATATTGTTTCAATATATGAGAATAAGGATTTTATTTGTAATGCAATAATTAAACAAGAATTTTTCTTTATAGAACCTATTACAAGCTTACTAAACATCATAGAATTGATAAAACTAAGACAATCCAATGTCTCTAGCATTAATTCAAAATATCTATGGCATTTAAGAATTGGTCATATCAATCAAAAAAAGACTTGATAGGTTAGTAAATGATGGGATCCTTATAGGCTTTGATAATGATCCATTGCCCACCTGTGAATCTTTTATTGAAGGAAAAATGACTAAGGCCTCATTTCCTTCCAAAGGAAACAAATCTAAATCTACGTTAGACCTGGTACATACTGATGTGTGTGGGCCTATAAACATACAAGCTAAAGGAGGTTATGAAAGATGATTTCTCTAGACATGTCTATTTGTATTTGATGCATAAAAAGAGTAAGTCCTTTGAAAAATTCAACGAATTCAAAGCTTAAGCTGAGAAGCAGCTAGGAAAGCCATTAAAAAAACTTCGATTGGATCAAGGTGGTGAGTACTTATCTAGAGAGTTCCAATAATATTTAATTGACAATGAATTGTTTCTAACTTGACAGCTCCTCGAACACCTCAACAAAATGGTGTAACTGAGACGAGAAATAGGACTCTATTGGAAATGGTAAGATAATGATGTTCTACACTAGCCTTCCAGAATCGTTCTGGGGATATGCCATACAAACGAAAACTTATCTTCTTAACTTTGCTCTATCCAAATCGGTGCCTAAAATACCTAGGGAGTTGTGGACTGGCCGAGTGCCTTCATTGTGGCACTTGAGGACTTGGGGCTGCCCAGCCATGTTCTAAGGCCTGAATCCACAAAGATGGAATCAAGCTCAAAAATATGTTTGTTTGTAGGATATCCTACAAGTACTCGGGAGTACTATTTTTACAGTCTGTAGGACAAGAAGGTATTTGTTTCTTCAAATGCAACCTTCCTAGAGGAAGAGTTTGTGAGAAATTGCAAAGGAAGAAGTGAAGTAGTGGTCAAAGAGTTAGCTTTTTCATTTAAAACAATAGTTGATTTGGATATAGCAGAACATGATATCGAAATGGATTTAATAGTTGAATCGAAAGAGCAACCTGAACATCAAGTAATACCTAGACATAGTGGGAGGGTTATGAGACAACCTAATAGGTATCTAGGACTAGGAGAAGGCATTATAGCCATCTTAGACCAAGAAGAAATGGATCCTATTACTTATACGCAGGCTATTAATGATGTTGATGCAAAAAAATGGCTCTAAGCAATGGAATTAGAAATAGATTCCATGTACGCCAATGAAGTCTAGATCCTTATAGATCTACCACCAGATGTAAAAGTCATAGGTTCTAAATGGATCTACAAAAGGAAAAGAGGATAAGATGGAAAGGTAGGGACCTTTAAAGCTAAATTGGTAGCTAAAGGCTATACTTAAGAGGAGGGTGTAGACTATGAGGAGACTTTTTCTCCAGTTGCCATGCTTAAGTCCATCAAAATTCTTTTGGCCATAGCAGAATGACATATGGCAAGTAGACGTCAAGATCGCATTTCTTAATGGGGATGTTGAGGAGACCATTTATATGGGCCAACTAGAAGGATTCATTGAGCCAGGTAATGAGCATAAGGTATACAAATTGCAAAGGTTCATTTATGGGCTTAAGCAAGCATCTAGGTCTTGGAAAATAAGGTTTGATAAGTCTATCAAAACTTATGGGTTCATAAAAAAGCAAGATGAGCCTTGTTTCTATAAAAGCATACAAGACAGCAAGGTTATTTTCCTAATCCTGTATGTTGATGACATTTTGCTCATTGGGAATGATGTAGGAATATTATCTACGATTAAAGGATGGCTGAACGAATAGCTCTCAATGAAAGAATTAGAAGAGGCTAGCTATGTTCTTGGGATCAAACTTATAAGGGATCATAAGAACAAACTGATAGCCATGTCTCAAATAACATACATTAAGAACATGCTCAATAAGTTTGCTATGCAAGATTCCAAGAGGGGTTTCACACCTACTAGACATGGAATCAAACTTTCAAAGGAGCAAGCACCTAAGACCCAAGAGGAGGTCGAACGCATGCACAACATTCCATATGCTTTGGCAGTTGGAAGTTTAATATATGCTATGCTTTGCACTAGATCGAATATTTGTTATGCAGTGGGACTGGTAAGTAGATTCTAGTCCAATCTAGGAACGGAACATTAGACTGCGGTTAAGTGCATACTGAAGTATCTTCGTAGACGAAGAACTTAATGCTTGTTTACTCTGGAAGTAATCTTATTCTGACGGGATATACAGATTCCGATTTCCAATCAGATGTTGATTATAGGAAATCAACTTCTAGCTCTATATTTGTTTTAGGAGGTAGAGTCATAGTCTAGAGGAGTATTAAGCAATCTTGTGTTATTGATTCGACTACGGAGGCTGAGTATGTTGCTTCTTGTGAAGCAACAAAAGAAGCAGTCTGGCTTCCTAATTTCCTAAACGATTGGAGGTAGTTCCTAAGGCAGAAAAGGTCATTACACTTTATTGTGATAATAGTGGGGTAGTGGCTAATTCTAAAGAAACTTGGAAACATAAAGCTGCCAAACACATTGAGAGAAAGTATCATCTCATAAGGGAGATAATATGACGTGGTGAGGTGAATGTGTTAAACATTCCCACAAAGTAAAAGCTTGCTGATCCATTTAAAAAGACGCGGTCTCGAAAGAGTTTTGAGGTTCACCTAATAGGGATAGGCATGAGGGATATGTCAAACTTGCTTTAGGGCAAGTGGGAGATTATTGGAGTTATGTAAATATAATGCCTTGGAAAGCAAGTGTATTTACTTATAACTTAATTTTCTTCCGGTTACTTTTTGTAATGAAAATATTTATTGTCAATAAAACAAAAGAGTTTGGTTTTATATGTATGAGCATAATAAAACTAGACATAAGTTACCGAGATTGTTTTGTAAATAATAGACATATATATAGAGATGTATGAGAAACATGTATATTATTAAAATCTAAACTAATTGATTCACAGATGAATAATCAAGTTGGTCGCTTGATTATGGTTTAGACTATAATGATGTGATTTATCTCCATATAAGTAAAAAAGTTTACATCAAGGGAATTATAAGTTTCATATCATGATAGTAGTTGACTATCGATAATGGCACTATTAAATGAATCTGGAATCACGTATGTTTTAAAGAATAAAGTTGGTTGTTACTTTAATCTTAAAACATACACTTAAACATTCATTTATTATGGACCACAATCTTGATGAGTGGTGAACTCATATGTGTTTCATTATAATTCTCCATATGATCGGAATGGATTTTTACGAAGTATCAATCCACTGTCTATATGTTGAAATTATTAACTGAAACATGTATCAAGAAACTTTCACTCAAATAAAGAGTTTATAGTGCTATCATCGCTTCCAGATGTTTTATGGAGATTGATGATTAAACTGACACCAGTAGTTTGATGGAATAGCTACCCATCAAGTCTTAACACCAAGATAAGATCTTATGTGTTAATCACCATATAGAGTAAAATGAGAGATCTAGAAGAAAAAACAACATAAGGGCAAAACAGTAATTTTACCCTTTATTGTGTGGATGGCTATAATATGGTTCATATTAGACTTCGCAATTAGACATTTTAGTTGAAACATGTGTTCTCATAATATTTAATCATTCAAGAGTTCATTTAATTGTCTTTAGTGCAATGGCATTTAGTTAACAAACTGGAATTAATTCTAATGAGAACAAGTGGTAGATGGGATTGGTCAAGGATACAATAACGAGAACAGGATTCATCACCTAGGCGAGGATACATTGCCGAGGTTAAGATAGCACTGCGAGGAGTTAAACCTGTAGCAAAGGAGTCAGTATATTTCTACCATCTTCTTCTTATGTTAAGTCTTTTCCTTATACTGTATCATGTATGGCTTGGTATGATGATTTGGTTATATTGCTTCTGCTAAAATTTGATTTCAAGAAACAAAGTTTTGAAATCTACTATTTTAGCCAAATCTTGCATGCTTAAGTTTTCGATTCAACATGACTGTCTAATAAAATAGGTCAAGCAATTTTTTGGTGCCATTGTTGTGGACTTTGATATTAGGAAAGCCTGAATGCTATTACTCTATTCATTTTATTTTATTTGTGTTTTTATTTTTAAATTTATTTTCTTTGTCTTATTTTATTTTATTTTATTGTATCTTATTGTATTTTTTTGTATTTTTAATTTAATTATATTTTGAATTTAACTACTTGATCTTTATTGTAGGAATTACAATTCATTGTCATAGCTATAGCTCACAATGGAAGGATGGAGCAGATGAGACTTTTATGGGAGCCATAATATGTCTTCATGATCTATATCATCATCTCATTGGGGAGAGAGGGGTTCTCAAATATTGTTGCAACCGATCTTTAGGTCATTTCATGACATTGGTGAGAGTTATCATTACAATTATGAATGTCGAGAACCAACACATAAATGGGAGTGACAAAGTGTGTGATATTAACTTCCTGCTATAGTGTACAAGAACAAGTACAATTCACAGTGGAGTAACTCTTATGCCTATGGATGGAATAATCACAATTCAGCTGAATACTTATATAATCAAGCATCTCCATGTAACGAGTCAACTCTTGAAGATAAATTTATGGAAACCTTTGCCGAAATGAAAACTAATTGACACAAATTTGAGAGTGAAGAAAAGGAAAGGGTTAACTTCACAAATGAAGGGAGAATTTAAAAAGATTTTTTGAAAGAAAAATAAAGTATTGCAGATAAACTAATGGAATGCCTTAACGAGAAAGTAACTAGTCAACAAAAATTTGATGAGAGACTTTCTTCTCCTATATATGATTAATATAATTTGAGATTCTAACTATCTCAGAGTGAAGAAGAGACAACAATAGATTTCATAAATGAAGATACATTTTAAGAAGGAGAGGAGGAAACCCTTGTTCCGAAAAATATAATGATCAAGTTTATTAAAGATTCAAACATGAGACATCAGGAAAGAGAGGCTCGTATATATAACATGGTGAATCAAATTGATCTGCTAGTATAGATATATCCAATGCTCCTTCACAAGGCATATTATGCCCAACATAGCAAGCTTATCAAGGTAGACTTCTTCCATCAAGTCTTCACCTACTTCTTTTTGATCTTTTGTGAACATAAAATTCATTTACTCTTTACCCATCTTCTGTTTTAGGGATTCAATAGCAAAACATGACCCTTCATAAATGAGATAAGAAATATCTCATTTTGTTTGATTCTCAAACTTGCATTGAGAAGATTCACATACCTTCTCCTTATCTTTCTCCAAGCCATTCCATGTCCTACCATTTTTCTAGCCCTCATTTCTATTTCCAATTGTTGGTGGTATTTGGAAATCTACCAAAACATTCGTAGCCACTATCATGCTTAAGAGGTCTTTCATATTCTGTCTCTAAAGCTCCATTTGTGCCCAAACTAAGTATGAAGTTAAACAACTCGTCTTCCTTAGATATGTTCTGCATGTTCAACATCAAAGATGTGAATTTACTCTAATACTCCCATATTAAGCCATCTCACTTTATCCTTTTCAAAGTTGCTTTTGTGAGCTATAAAGTGTTATTAGGGAGAAAGTAGTTTAATAGATCATTCGTCATCTTATCCTCAGTGTCAATAAGAGGTTTACCAACACTGATGTTATAAGAGGTTGTCGTTTTTTACCACAGCTGTGAATCCTCTACCATTTACATAGTCATGATCGACACCTTTTTCAAATCGAATGCCTTTTTAATTGCAAAGTATTGCTTCATATCCCACAAAAATATTTCAAACTCTTTGGAATTTAGGGCTCTCATATCTTAACCAAAGTGCTTTCGATATGCCAACATCTTATGATAAATGACACACCTTAAGATTGTGATCTCCAATCTAGAATCTTCTTGTTCTTTCATCAAGTCCACTATATGATGTTGCAACTATGGATCTGCATCTCCAAAATCTTGAATCGAGATGTGTAAGAAGTGACCTCTTCGTCCCATCTAGGAATTAACTCTATAAGTGCCTCCATTATGTTGACACACTTTTTCAAATTGTTGTCCCCCACTATATCAATATTTTGGCTTTGATGCTAGTTGTTACAAAGATTTTCCTAGACATCAAACTTATACTGAAGTCACACTTACTCCTTTACAAGACAATCTTACTTATCTCTAATTAACCAAGACTCAACCTCCTCACATGATTGTTGACCAATAAAACTTTATTCTTAAATGCCTCACGACCCTCGTAGTATTTAACTCTGACACTTGAGTAAGAATATTACATAAGTACCAAATAATCATAGGCAATAATAAACACTTAAGAACTATAGTAAAAACTAACTTTTATTACTTACCCAAAAGTATACAAGGGAATACTCAAAAGTATACAAGGGAATGCTCTCTTTTAATTTGTTTCCTTCCTCTCTATTTTTACCATGGGGCAAGGCTTAAATAAGTATTTATAGGCACCTCTGGCTTTATAATTTTGAATCCTGATAAAACTGAACTAACTTGATCACTTTTGTCTTGATTAGATTACATCACACTAACTAATTGGATAATACCGCCCTCCAAATAAGATTCTATCTAATAGGAATCAGTTACATCATAACTAAAAAGATAAGAGATAACATTTAATTAGAAAAGATACACCCATATCCAAGAAGAGCTCTACTATCTTTAAATGATCCTCCCATATGGTTTTTGTTTTTTAGAGCTAACGTATATATATTGTGATATTATCCCTCACATCATCCAAGATTTCCCCCTAATCTCTATCCATTGATGATGAGTCATTTAAACCTAAAGCCTCTCATAGCAAATTGGTTTGGTCCAATGCTTATCCATATCAAAACCATTAGTTATAGTCTATCTATCTAAGAACATATTAAGTCTTTATAGCTCTCACGTACCTCACTTATGCATGTGATCCAACTAACCTTTAACCAATGTCCATCTCAATCTATCTTTTCGTCTTATACCTAAATCTGATATCTCGTCAAAGATTTTTATCAATGTGTACCAATGCATGCTAACTTATCGACAATGTCTGCTTTCCTTGCCTATTCATAAGTCTTTTCCTTATTCCATTTTCCTAATTGTCAAACATTGGTCAAGGATTGCCAATGCTTGCACGATTCTACTATTAGGATTTAGGGGCTTAACAAACCACCTCCAATAGAAAAACTCAATGCCCTCTTCAAAATAATCAGCGGGTACTCCTTTGAATGTGAATCCCTTGGAAACTCCTTAGTCATTGGTATATCTCTAATGTATCATTTTCCCTCTGTTAGGTTCATCCTTGCTTTTGTTTGTGCACGCCTTCATAAGGCCTATTACACTAATATAATATAATTATTAAGGTAAACTTTTTCTTTTAAGTCTTTACCTCCTTTTCCTTGATCCTTCACAACTGTAAATTCATTTACTCCTCACCTATCTTCCGTTTTAGGCATTCACGCGAAAAGTGTGGCCCTACACAGATAAAATAAGCAATATGTTATTTTTTTTGTTTCTTAAACTTACATTGAGAAGATTTACATGCCTTACCCTTTCCTTTTTCTAAATCGCTATATGTCTTATTATTCTTCTTACCATCATTGCTAGTTCGAATTAGTGGTGACATTTAAGGATCCACCAAGGCATTTGTAGCAAAGGTCTTTAACATTCTACCTCCGAAGCTCTATTTGTGCCCAACCTTACAAGTCGCCTATGAAGTTAAACTACTTGTCTTCCTCGTACATATTTTGCATGTTCAACATCAAAGATGTGAATTTCCTCACATACTCTCGCACTATGCTATCTTGCTTTAACCTCTTTAAAGCTTCCCTCACAAGCCATGAAGTGTTGATAAGGAGGAATTTATATGTTAGCTCCATTTTCATCTTCTCCCAAGTGTCAATGAGAGTTCTACCAGTACTGATTCTAATAAAGGTTCTTGTTTTTCACCATAACTTTGTACCCTCCACCATATACATAATCGTGATTGACACCTTCTTTAAATAGAATACCTTTACCGTTGCAAAGTATTGCTCTATATCCCATAAAAATTTTCAATTTCCTTTGCACTCCACTTGCCATAAAAAAATATAGAGCTCTTACACCTTCACTAAAGTACTTTTAGTATGCCCAACATCTTGACTTACAATGACATGCCTTATGATTATGATCTCCAATCTAGAATCTTCTTATGCCTTCATCAAGTACACTATTTTATGTTACAACTATTGGATTTTCTTTTTAAAAATCTCGAACTGAGAAGAGTAGGAAGTGACTTCTTCCTCTCATCAAGGAATTGGTCCTATAAGTGCCTCCTCTTTGTTAACTCTCTGTCAAATTATTTCCTCCTTCCATATCAATATTTTGGCTCAGATACTAGTTTTTACAAAGGTTTTTCTAAATTCCAAACCTATAGCAAAGTTGTGTTAACGTTATGTACAACAATCTCACTTAAGTTTAATTAAACAAGACTTAGCATTCCCATGTGATTGTTAATCAACAAAACTACATTCTTAAATGCCTCATGACCTTGTGGTATTAGATTACATCACACTAACAACTTAGATGACACCCCTATCTAAATAGGATTCTATCATATAAGAATTAGCTATATCGTAACTAACAAGATAAGTGATTACATTTAATTACGAAAGATACATCTATATCTATAAAGAACTCCACTATTTTTAAATGATCCTCCTATATGGTATTTATCTACTAAAGTTGATGTATATCTACTATGATCTTGTCCCCCACATCGTGCAAGATTTCCCCTTAATCTCTATCCATTGATGAGGAGTTATCCAAAACCAAAGCCTTTCATAGGAGACTAGTCCAGTCCAATGCTTACCTATATCAAGTCCATTAGTTATGGTTCCTTTATTTGAGCATAATTTAAGTCTTTAGAGCTCTCACGTGTCTCCCTCATACATGTGAATTAGCTACACTTCAACCTAAGGTCTATCTAAAGCTATCTTTTGGTCTCATATCTGAATCTTACATCTTGTCAAAGATTTTTGCCAATGTGCACCAATGCATGCCAACTCAATGACAATGCCATTTTTTCTTGCCTACTCATAATTCTTTACCTTATTCTATCACCCCAAGTGCCAAATGATATATGTTTAATTATTTATACATTTATTCATTTACACTTAGCGATTAATGATACGAAAATGCTTAAGATACTCACTTTAATTCATATATGATTTTAGGTACAATTTTGAAGAAAAAAAATTAAAGTGAGTCAAAAACACTATACTTGTGCCATTTTTTGAAGATTAATTTTCACTTGTCTTCATGAAGCAAGAAGAAGAAAATTAAAAGGCAAGGAGAAAAAAAGAGGAAATGTGAATTTGATGGAGTGATGGTTAGATGATGAAAGGTGGACAAGCAATGAAGAAAATGACAGTGCGTGAGGAGGAGTAGCAATAAATGAACAAAACATAGCGCAATCATAACTGGGAAAAGTTGCATTAAAAGCAATGCATACGTCTGTGCTTTGTGTTGAACACATACGTGTTTACATTTTGCGTTGAACGCAAGCATATGCATGTAATGTAATGCCTATGTTTGCATTTCATGCTTAGGTTTAAGAAAAACATGAGCAGGAGCAGTGGACCACCACCAAGTTAAATGGTCACATCAATAGCACAGTGAGAGAGAACAGTGAGTGGCGTGAAACAAAAGAGAGGAGTTGAGGCGTGAATATTAGGTGTGACCTAAGAGTTTATTCATTAAATCACTGAATAGGAGAAGAGAATAGAGCACTTGCGGTAGAAGGAGACATGAATAGTGGAGATAGACCAACATGTTTATTTTTCAAATCAATGAATAGTAGAGAGAAGAGAGCTTGTGAGAGAGGAGCTGTTTGGGGTTTCGACTAGGGATAATTTTTATAGGGCTAAAACATTTTCTTGATAGACCTATAAAGGGCTAAACATCCTGACACCGATTCAGAGGTGACATCGACCCTAACAATCTAAGTTAAGTATTTTTTATTTTTTATTGTTTCTTTCTCTCATTAGAAATTGATTATGTTATTTGGTATGCATTGATTAGGTATTTGAATGATGATGATTATGTTATCTGGTATGGATTGATTAGGTATTTGAATGATGATGATTTTAATGCTTTATTGAATCGATTTTTCATGAAAACTCATTGCTAGAATCGAATGCAATACGTAATCGTTGTATTCCTGATTCAATTGTAACAACTAATGATTTTGAATCATTATAGATAACATAACATAGGCCAAATAATCTGAGCTTGTGCGATTATTACCTAGATTGTCCGAATAAACTTATAGAGCTTATTCTAAGTTTCTCTATAGCTAAGGTTAATTAACGAGCATTATGTAATTAACTAGGCAGGAAAAATCATGATTAATAAAGCTTATTGTTAATCTACAACAAATAATTGCTAAGAGAGATAAAAGAACAACAAATTAATAAATTATACTTAATCAGGGTATAGGCCAAGATTGAACCATTGAATCGGATCCTTACCGAATTCCCCAATTTTATCATTTTTTCAGGTTTTCTTTAATTTTTATTAGGTTTATTTTATTTTATTTTCTTATTAAATCCAAGACCCCCCATTACCTAAAGATCAATTAATTTCATTTCACAAGCTAACCGAACACTCCCTGTAGATCGACCTAGACTCACCACTGCTACAATAGTAGTCTAGTTATTTTATTTTGACTAGCGTTACGACGTGTCTATCGATTTTGGCGTCGCTGTCGGGAAGTGTAGTGTTTAGTTTTTTTTATTGATTTTAATTGGTATTTTGTATATATTTTTTTGTAATTGGTTTCTTATCAGTTATTTTGTAATATTTTCATGTTTTTGTTTTGCTTTTATGAACAAAATTTAAAATTAAATTTGACAAAGATGGGAGTAATTTTTTCTTTAATTCATATTCTCAATCTTATAACAATATTTGGATTGATCAACCTAACGTTTGTCATAGATGGGATAATCAGACAAATTACTTCTATGATAGTTTGCAGGAAGCACAGCAATTCCTGTACAAACCTGAAGCTTCCTATCAAGACTCAGATACATCCTTGAAAGAATTAGTTAATGTGTATGTTGCTAAAACTTTACAATTTCATCAGGAAATAAGTTTTAAAATCTAGAACTTGACAAGCCATGCGGATCAATTGATGGAAGCTATCAACCACCTAGCATCACAAAGCAAAGAGACACAACTACATCAACCTGGGGAGTACCCAATGGATATTAACGCGGAAACCTTACAAAGTGAAGAGGAGTTTGAGAATCTTAAGTATAGTACTCAAGGAATTGCTTGTGAAGAAGAAGAAGTTGAGAAGGAGCTCAAAGCCAAAAAAGACATATCATTTAGCTCAGAGGTAGGTATTGAGTGCATGATTATTTTTGAAACTAACTCTTCACGTTGACATAGTAGATTGAAGGAACTAAACAAGGAAAAAAAGGTGAAGAGGTGTTTTAAATATTTCCTGAGGAGAAGAAGGAGTCGAGCCAGCAACCCTAAAAAAAAGTGCTTCTTTGGAGGCAACCCAAGGGAAGTAAATTTCTTTGCTTCTAAATTTTTGTATTTATTTTTTTAATCCATGTGTGTTTCTATGTTAGCTTATTTCTTGCTTTTAAGTTTTCAATCAAAATGAGAGAGAGAATAAAACAAATGAAACAAACATTTTCTCATTTTCTATTGCTTCTAAGATTATATAGTCATTATTAGAGAATGAGTTCAGTGGAGAATTTGATAGCAACTTTAGCATGTACTTTTACTCTTGTGATTGGTCGATGTGTATTATCTTTAGAAGAGTAGTGACTAGTGGTAGACAAAGCTAGTGAGATTTTGAGCCTTATTTAACTGACACATTCGTATCAATCTCATCGTCTCTTGATAATGTGTGACCTTTAAGACATGTACATTATGATTTTGCCTTGAATTTCTATTCGAGACCACATTTTTATAACATGCATTAACATGGATATGATTAGGCATTCTTTGTGTTTTCCGAACTGCATTAGTCCAATAGCCTACGCATTATATTATTGTCATTTTTTATAAGCCCTTTTGAGCCTTATTAGCCTTTCTTTTTGTATCAACCATATTTTATGCTTTATGCTTAAAGAAATGTCTTACCCAAGCCATAAAGCCAGTGGAACATTTGTAATTGGTGAGTTTGTGGATGTACAAAAGTGTAAGTGTGGGGGTATACATATGTGTGGGTTGGTTAATGTTGGGATGATTTTTTATATCTTATCATTGAAATTCTCATATTGGTGTAGTTTATTTTAATTTTTATAAGGAAAAGAAAGAAAGAAAGAAAAGAGAAAAGAAAAAGAAGAAAAAAAAGAAAAGAAAAGAAAATGAAAAAGAATGAAAGAAGAAAAAGAAAAAGAATGAAAATTTTTGTTTAAATAAATTTATCAAGGAAGATGTGCATATGTTTGCAAAGTTATTCATAATTAATGCATCTTACTAGAGTTGTAATGAATGTGTTGTTTAAGTATGTTAAATATAAGGTAGATGTTGGCTTAGAAGGATCACTTTTGTGGTTTCAATGTATTGTCATCAATTATATGAGTGATTCTTTCAAATTAGTATATGCTTCATGTGGTTTGTGTGTGAGAGCTGAATTGGATTGTGAAATATAAGTGTTAAGTTCGTTATAGCTGATAGTACCCAGTTTTGTATGAATGTTACTTATGCACTTGGTGGTATAATTGAGTGTTACTTTTGTTTCACTAGCTTTGATAGGTTTCATACTACTTGACCCAAACATATCTCACCTTAGCTTTACTGTAGCACCCCCTTACCGCAGGGTACACACTGGGATGCCCATAGGTCATTCCGATACATATCCTACAATAAGGGTGAACTACGATCAATCACAACTAACTCCTCACATGGCATCATAATAAAACATTAGTATAAAAATCATAAT
>JAOSBN010031071.1:0-14409 GCA_027563595.1 Erythroxylum suave
TGCCCCGAGTAGCAACTGATCTTCCTCCACACAGGGAAGTTCTTGAAGCTCTCGCGCCCAGTATACATCATGTGTAGTTTACGCTGCAAAATAGTGCAGCTGGGTCACTCTAGGGACTGCGCCTCGTTACCGGCAATGAGCAGCGAAATCCCGGTCGCGTTGAGTGAGCGGCCATCGACAATGTCACAATGCCTGGAAACGACCTTCTTAATGCTTGGGCAGGTCTATGTATGGTACTAGCACATGAATCTGGCGTAAGTAGTGGCCGCATGTCTCGCATCGAATCTGCCATCTACCCTCAGACCTGCTTTTCAACGTGTTCTCGGAAATGAGACTGATGGTTGGAGCGACGATGTTCTTCTGCGGCAAAGTGTTATCGGCGTAAATTCTTAGGGCAGTCATGCTAGACGCTCTTAATGTTGATATGTATGACAATGCAGTACCGCTCTGTGAGTCTCTGTGTCATCCTCAAGAACTCACGAGTTCGCGATCATGATGATAGCATGCACAGTGAAAAGAACATCTCTAACGTACCCATCGCAATTGCCGTTCCACTATATAAATATCTTGTAGGTACTTTGTGCCCCGATAGACGCGGCAAGACGTGCCACCCTATTGGTGCGAGTTCAGCCTATACGAACTGCGTGTTTTCCAGCCTAATGCAACATCGAGGGTCCCAAGAGGAGTAGGCATCAGCCTGACAATTATACGTAGCAACCTTACGAGAAGATGCTCTCGTGGTTCGAGTGAGCACTTTTAACCGTCTACCTAAGCTATTCGGACATCACAGTATGCCACTATCGGTGGTGTACCCACCTAGAGGATCATCAGTAGCGCCTGCGGTCGAGTACGTCTCATTCCCCGCTTACGACAGTTCCGCTTCACTTCCGTTTACTCTGCAATGTCTACGTACCCTTGTTGCAACTTCGACGTATTCTTACTGAACTCCCACCTAGTATTGTCGCAGTACACGGACTCGGAGGGGACTCCATCGAGACTTGGACCCATCCACGATCGAATTCGTTCTGGCTGAAAGACCTCCTGCCCAAACAGATTCCTGACGCGCGCATCCTGACCTTCGGCTATAACGCGGCCGCTGCCTTTGGCGACTCGACGTCCAGAGTAGTCGATCATGCAAAGAGCCTGCTGGGTAGTTTGGTGGACAAGAGAGAGGAAGATGAGGAGAAGACGCGTCACCTGATCTTCGTTGTTCATTCCTTGGGCGGCATTATAGTCAAACAGGTACACGACTCATCTGCAGTACCTGTGACGATAAAGAACAGCGTGAATAACTAGCTCTTCAGGCACTACTGTCAGCGCGACTCGAGTCTCGGTATCGACCAATATGTGACGCAACCATTGGTATTGTCTTCTTCGGCACTCCACATCGAGGAAGCGACAAGGCTAGCTACGGAAAAGTATTGGCCAGTGTCGCGCAGACGATGATGTACAAGCCGATGAGTCCTTTGATGAAAGCCCTGGAGACGAACAGCCAGGATCTACAGCAGCTGACAACTGATTTCCGACATCAGCTGCCTCATTACCGAGTGGTTAGCTTCTACGAGCAGAGGCCAATGAAACCATTCAAAAGCCTGGTAGGAGCGCCCAGGTTGTTTCACCGATCTCTTGACTGACACTCACTAGATTGTTGAAAAGTATTCAGCACTCCTCGAAGTCGAGAACGAAGAACAGATGCCAGTGGATGCGGACCATAGCACAATATGTAAGTTTGAGACAGAAGATGATGATATATTCGAGAAGACGTGGAAGAGGATACAACGTATGAGAAAGGAGGTTCAACATGTGACTCAACGAGAAGCGGGTATGTTATCTCGGTCTGCTTGAGAGCTTTGAGCCTGTTACTTAGACAAGACAATATTACAGGGCCGTACAATAAACACTACGAAGTATCTCATCTTCTCAGTTCCGACTTCACTGGCCGTGACGACATATGTGAAAGTCTCGAATCGTCGTTGATGAAGTCTACCGTGGCTGGTCAAGAAGTGCAACGACGCTCTGTACAGCGACGCTTTGTCCTCCATGGTCTCGGAGGCTCTGGCAAGACGCAGATCTGCCTGAACTATGCGCAGAATAATCGCGAAAGGTCGGTGGTCGAACGTGTAGCTGTGTGCACACAAGATGCGAACGCGATGCTGACCAACAGATCAGGTACTGGGGAGTGTTCTGGGTGGATGCCAGTACGCACGAAAGCATCAAGCAATCAATGAATCGCATTGCTCTTGCACTCCAGACAGATCAGAATGCCGAGAGTGTTAAGCGAGAGCTGACCAACACACCACATACTTGGCTCCTGATCTTTGACAATGCTGACGATCCCCGTCTTCGCTTGGCCCCCTACTTCCCAGCTGGCGATCGAGGTCACATCATCATCACCAGTCGCGACCCAGGCTGCTGTCAATACAGCACTGTGTGGTCTGAAGAGGTTGGAGAATTGACTCTACAGGACGCTGTTGATTTACTACTCAAAACTGCGTACGGAACCATTGCGGCAAGCAGAGCAGCGCAAGAAGAAGGTTGTACTGTCGTCCAGACCCTCGGGTGTCTCGCTCTGGCAGTGACACAAGCAGGAGCCTACATTCGTGAGAAATGTTGTTCTCTCCAAGACTATCTTGAGCTTTACAAGCGACGACGAAAGGAGATGTGGGCATACCAACCCAATCACGATAGCAATGACTATCGCTACACAGTCTACACAACGTGGCAGGTATCCTTGGACGCAATCGCGTCGATGCAGGACGCCACGTCACAGTGCGCACTGAGACTGTTGAAACTAATCTGCTTCTATCACCACGAACGGATCCCTTTGGCTATGATTTTTGAGGCGTGGCGTAATTGGCGAGAAGACGAAGACGAGTTCAATGACTGGCTACCATGGAATGAAGAAACGATGAATCCACTCGGCCTACGGTCTGCAATTCAGGCTTCTGTCTCGTTATTAGCCTCGTATTCTCTTGTTGGAAGAGGTTCAGACGCCTCATTATCACTACACCCTCTTGTGCACGAATGGTGCCGGGAACGAATGCTGAAAGAGGAGCAGCTGGTGTGCTGTCGACGAGCGCTCATGCTACTGGCCATGTCTGTCAAGTGGGAATTCGCAACACAGGATTACTCTTTTCGAAGGTCGCTGGTATCTCATGTGCTGGCCTGCTTCGGTGTATATGAGTTGTGTGGAGGCGAATTCGAGGAGGCCAATGACCATCCGAGCCCTGATCACTGGTCTTCTTTATCCCTAGCATTGTATGAAAGTGGTTCTGCCAAACATTCTGTTCAGATCCTCGAGCAGGTGGTACAGTCAAGAGAAAAGACGCTCGGCGGAGAGCATCCTAGCATGATTGCGCTAATACATAGTCTAGCTATTGGATATAGTGACGCCGGGCGAAAAAAGGAGGCACTACAGCTGACAGAGCAGGTAGTGCAGCTACGGAAGAAGACGCTTGGCGAAGAGCATCCTAGCACACTTATGTCGATGAATAATCTAGCTCTTATATACAGCGACGCCGGGCGGAAAGAGGAAGCACTGCAGCTATTAGAGCAGGTGGTACAGCTACACAAGAAGACGCTCGGCGAAGAGCATCCTAACACACTTATGTCGATGCATAATGTAGCCTTCTCTAAGGCTAAATTAGGGCGTAGAGAGGAAGCGATAGACTTGCTCAAGCAGGTGATCGAGCTACAGAAGAGCAATCTCGGTGAAGACCACCCTGGCACACTCAAGTCGATAGAGGCCTTGGAATACTTCAACCAGCAAGCTCAAGACAACTCTATCCCTGACGAGCGCCAGTCTCCTCTCGAAGAGGTCCAGCCCACTCTCGAAGAAGAGGAGCCTGTCGCCAAGGGAAAGGATTCCAAGAGCAGATTGTCGAAAATTTGGCGACGGTTTCGGTAGCTCGAACCAGTCGAGGTGATCAAGAAGGACCGGCTTGTACAGAATCACAGGAAAACTCGTTAGGAAATTGTTCATGTTGGTAGTGCAATATGAGATAGCATGCGTGCGATTGTGTGAGAACCAGAGTCAATGCCTCAAGAAATCTACTTCAGAAATGATGACAAGCAAGTGTACTTCAATCCGGTGACGGGTTTGTAGATATGCACGAGTGAGCCAGGAGGCGCTGACCGAGGATGACGCAATGCTCGCGACGAGAATGATGCTGCGTCACCCAAACCCGATCCCTACACGATACCAGCGTGTACACCGCAACAACCCACCAGGACCTCCAGCTAGGCTTCCGCATAAGTCATCCATCACAGAGCACACAAGAGAAAGCAAGCGAAGAAGAGCCCAAGATAAGCTAGATGTATGTATTTGTACACGAGTGTACAGTAAGTAGAGATCTACCTATATGCTCATTGTCGAGCACTCGTATCTACCTTGACCCAAAACATGTGAAACCCAAAAGCTCACAATGACCTCCCATTCCCATGACCCATAACGTAAATGCATAAGAGACCCAACCCGAACTCCTCCCAATGTTCATGTACTCAATAGGAAATGACCCGGAAACAAAACCCAACCCGAAACATGAAATTCGTATGCATGCCCTCCAATGCTCCCGCTAATGATGACGATAAAATCCTCCAATTTACGCTGCGAATTCCCTGCGGCCGAACTTCATGGTTCTCATCATGGCGGATGACTTGACGGACCTCAGGATGGGTGAGGACTTGTACTTGATGACGGCGAAGAGCTTCTCGCGCAGGCCGACGAGCGGGCTGGCGAAAATCGGAGTGGGAGTGGACTCCTGGATGACGAACATGTCGGCTCGGAATGGCATGGACGGGATCTCGCCGACGTGGTCTGAGTCCAGACCGGCGAGCTCGAGCAGGTGGATCTCAAAGGCCTGGACCCATTTCTCGATGCGGGCGCGGTGCTTGGAGTTTTGGTTGTACGCGAAGGCGACGCGGAAGCCGTCCTTTTCGACGAGGGCGTTGACGTCGAAGAGTGCGAGGCGCTTGACGTCGGCTTCCCCGTGGAGGCCGCTGTCGACGTTGCCGATCATCTCGAGCACGGTGTTGTCGTCGGTGTGCTTGCGCAAGTCGCCGAGGTAGTTCAGGTAGACTTCCATGTTGTCGTGGCCGGCGAAAGCTTTGATGCCATCTACGTTGTGGTACCTGGAAGCCATGTATGCCCGACCGTTTTGCGGAAGTGATTGACGGAGGTTGATGGTTCTCTGAAGCGTGGCAGTTGAGTCTTCCTCTGGACGTGGCATGACGTGGATCGGCCAGTATGTGGTGAACCAACCGACGGTTTGAGAGAGATCAATGTCTGAGTGGTAAGCGTCACGGCCGTGACCTTGGTTGAAGATTGTTGGAGTGTCTCTTTCTGGGAAGATGTGCTTGAAGGAGATGGACAGCGCGGTACTCAAGATGTCTGACACCTCCAGGTCGGCAATGCCAGTGTTTGCTCTGACTCTGTCTAGAAGATCCACTGGCATGTTAATGCCATGAGTCATTGATTGCTGGACTGTGTTTTGCTTGTCTGCCATACCCCAGAAGTCAAGGTTAGCATCTGGAACTCCATATGGCAAAGCCTTGTGTGGTGGCCAGTTCTCAGCTGCATCTTTAGCTTGCATTTCAGACCAAACCTGGAATGAGAAAGGTGGCTGTTCAGGCAAGCTACCCTTGGTGATGTGTCTTTCGAGGTCTGCAAGAAGAATGCTCCAGGACACACGATCGGTGACCAGGTGGTGCAGAACAACGTGCAGCGATCTCTGGCCGTCAGACGAGACAATCACGTCGCCTCTGAGAAGTGGCCCGTTCTTGATGTCCAAACTTGTACGGCTTGCCTCAAGGACCATATCTCTTTCGGTGCAAGATGTTGTCTCGAAGTACTCGAGTCGGTATGAACCTTGTACATCGTTGGTGAGAACCTGCTTCCATTTGCCAGATCCGTCCTCGTAAAAGCGGGTACGTAGCATGGAGTGTCTCTGAACCATTGCCTCAAGAGCATTTCGAACGGCGTTCAAGCTCACATTGGTCTTGAAATTGAAATTGAATGTGAAGTTGAAGTTGATATTGGTACTGCGAGACAACGGATCCTCTCCGAGAGCGTACTTAGCGTACCAGGCTTGCATCGGTGCAAGGGGGAACGGCTCAAGGCTCTGCTCATCAGCAACAGTGATTGCAGGCTCCTCAGGACCATCAATCGGCTTGAGTGTTTTGGCAAGATCAGTGAGAGAGGTTGCGACAATGATGTCCTTGAATTCGATCTTCAGTCTCAGCTTTCGAAGCTGGCTGTGAACTTGCATGGCGGAGATCGAATCGCCACCTTGGGCAGCAAAAGAACGGTTAAGCTTGACCTTGTCTGCAGGCATGCTCAAGGCTTTGCTGACTGCGTCTCTCAGGTGAACCAATTCAGTGCTCATGTTGGCATCATCCTCGCTTCTCTCAGATGCACCAACACATTGTTGGAGAGTGTCATCATCGATCTGCGAGATCCAGCCCTGAAGGCGTTTGCGATCAATCTTACCAGCTGGCAAGAGTGGCATCGTCTCCAAAAAGAGCCAAGTAGTCGGAATCATGTACAATGGCATCTTCTTCTCGAGCACGTTGGTGAGGTGAGTGACCTGGCTCGCAAGCTTTGAGGAAGCGTTCAAGTATTGAATGGCTCCCTTGCGCTGTCGGGACGTCATCTTCTCGTACAGCTGAATGATGGCAACCAGTTGGCCGTCAACCAAGCTGCCCTTTTGGCCCTTGAGGACAACTGCGGAGTGAACACCAGCATCTTCAGAGATGTGGTGCTCAGGCTCTCCCAGCTCCATACGTTGACCTCTGACCTTGACCTGAGTATCCTTGCGACCAACGAAGGTAATAGTTCGATCAAGGTTTTGCTTGGCTAAATCGCCAGTCTTGTAAAGACGCGCATGCTTCCTTCCGGTGACGCTTGTCAGCCATTTGGTGTTGTTAACGAAGCACTCTGCTGTCTTTTCGGGGTTCTTGAAGTAGCCGGGAGAAACGATTGGTCCATCAATAACCAACTCACCGACAGTTCCAAGAGGAACGAGTTTGTCATGATCTTCAGGGTCAACGATCCAGCAAACGCAGCCCATGGGCAGGCCAATGTTCGATGGCTCTCCATCTGGCTTAACTCCGATGTAACTGGAGGCTGCGACACTCTCGCTAGGACCGTAACCGTTGATCAAGGACAACTTGTCAGCCCACTTCGCAACATCGACAGGCATCACCTGTTCACCGACCAAAGCCAAAGCTCGCAAGTGAGGTACAGAGCTTGGATCGATAGCTCTTGCCAAAGATGGGGTAATGTATCCCCAAGTAATCTTGTAGCTTCGTAGCACTTCAGCCACATTGGTGCTGCATTGGTGTTGAGTTGGAATGCAGAGACGAGCGCCCATCATTAGGGAGGAGAAGATCTCAAGTATGGAGATATCAAATGAGTAGGATGCGTTTTGCAACATTCGGTCAGAGATACCGAAGTCTGACGCATCTCTTTGACCTTGCAGAACTGACAGGAAGGATCCATGTTCTGTCATGCAACCCTTTGGTTTACCAGTGCTGCCGGATGTGAAGATGAGGTACAGGAGATCGGTTGCGTCGCATGGAACGTCAAGATCTGCGTCCACTGCAGACAAAGCGTTCAGAGAGGCCTCATCGACAGTGAAGACGACATAGTGTTGCTTCCAGTTCGCGGTCTGCTCTCGAGATGCAAGCACCATGCGGCAGTCAACTTCTTGACAGATACCGAGGCATCGCTCCATTGGAGTCGAAGGTTCGAAAAGAACAAAGGTACAGGCGGCCTTTGCAACTGCCATCATAGCGACGACGGTCCAGGCACTCTTTTCGAAGATTAGCGGGATCACCTGTTGTCGCTTCAAGCCAAAAGATAGCAGATGTTGAGCGAGATTATCGGACAGGCGGTCGAGGTCGGCGTAAGACATGTGCGCATCCCAAGCGTCAATAGCCACCCTTTGTGGCCAACGCTTGACACCGCGTCTGAACTGCTCCTGCACTGTCTCATTCTCGTACTTGGGTGGGCTCGTGTTCCACTCCTTGAGAATAGCCAATTCGGCTGGTGAGAGAACATCAATATCTGCCATCTTAGTAGTCTCGCTCTTGCTGTAGAGCGATTCAAGGATGGAAGCAAATTCATCGGCAATGCGTCCCATAGTATCCTTGGACAATAAGTTGGTGTCTAAACCGAAGCGCATGTTGACAAAGCCAGCGCCAAGATTGGCTTCGATGACTAGAGGATAGCTAAGCATTTGAGTATCGTTGTCTGTCAATGCCTTCAACCCGAGTTTGGAGTCTGACTTCTCAGGCTGTGGTTGAATGACCATCAAGCATCCTGCCTGGCAGGCTGTCTTCTGTTCTGGTCCAAGGCGTTGAATGTTTCGCATGCCGTAATGCTCGTACTTCATCAAATTGTTGCTTCGATCCTGAGACTGGCGGAGGTAGTTGCCCAGTTGCTCGGTTCCGTTAAGAGTGAATCGTACTGGAATTGTGGTGACAGTGCAACCAATGATCTCCTCGATGTCCTCAAGATCCGATGAGCGACCAATCTGAGTAGAGAGGAACACTACATCATCTGACTGTGAGTGAGCTCCGAGAACCATGGCCCAAGCAGTTTGGATGAGAGTAGCTGGCATAACACCTGAAACTTTAGAAGCCTTGAGTGCGACCTTCTTCTCGACCTGTCCATCAATGGTTGGGGTATACTTTGGATTTGGCAGTTTTGGGAATCCAGTTGCAGTGTATCCCATGAGGTAGTCAGTCCAGAATTCAGCCAATTCAGTTTGAGCGACTTCTGACAGGTTCTGCACAAAACGGCTGTATGGAATGATCTTTCCCTTTGGAGAGCCGAAATAGGACTGCTCGAGTAGGGAGAAGATCATGGGGAGCGACCATCCGTCATAGAAGGCATGGTGCACAGTGAATGAGAAGTAGCGCTTCTGGCCCTCAATGATAGCGAACTTGACCATGTTTGTGCCATGGCCGACATTCTTCGGCATCTCAGCAGCCAAGAATTTCTCAACTTCATTGCCACGGTATTTCTGCCATGAGGCAGGTCTATCCAAAACAATTTGAACTGAGTTGCAGCGACCGTAGAGCTGAGTTGGAGCTGGTACGATCACAGTGCGTAGGACTGGCAGCGATCGCACAACGTCGTTCCATGCATTCATGAAGAGCTCCACATCGGTATCCGGAGCCATCTCGAATGCAAATTGGGCCATGTAGAGTGAAGAATCCGACATGGTCAGAGCGAAGAGACCCTCCTGCATTGGTGTGCATGGGTAAGCATCCACAATCTCTGATCTGTCAAGGCCATGTTCAGACTCAAGGCTGTCCAAGTAGGCGGAGAGATCCTGTCGATTCATTTGCATGAGAGCGAATGGGCTCAGCTCCGGCAGTTGGCGTTTCTGGACGACCTGGGTGCTCGACTTTGCAGGACCGGCAACAGCGGCCATCTCAGCCAACTTGGGGTTGCTGAAGATGGTCTCCATTGACAGTGTCATTTTATTCTTTCTGGCCAATGTTACGAGCTTCATAGCTGTGATGGAGTCACCTCCGATCTCGAAGAAGCTGTCATCCAAACCGATGAAGCTAACGCTGAGCTTCAGAAGATTTGCCCAGAGTGAGGCGAGTGACACCTCAACCTCAGAGACTGGTGCTCGCTTCTTGGAGCTTGAGAACGAGCACAGAGCAAGCTCTTCAGCAGACAGAGAAGATGCGGCAGATTTCAGTACTCTTCTGTCCAGCTTTTGAGACAGCGAAGTTGGCATGCGTGTGACTGGGATCCACAAAGCTGGAATGGAGTACACGGGCAGGCGGTTAGCCAACAGTGCCTTGACCTCTTTAACCTTTTCAGTGTACGCGTCTGAGATGCTGGCAATAAGAGGCTGCTTCGGGTTGTTATTCTCATTCTCCTTGAGGCAGACAAAGGCAGTCAAAAGATCGGCGCCAGCACGGTGCGCAGGTTGCACAACATCGACAGCGATCTGGCAGTCGCAGTTAAAAGCTGCTTTGATTTGTGTTTCAATGTCATCGAGCTCAAGTCGCTGACCATGTAGCTTCACTTGCATGTCTTTGCGTCCCAAGAAGTCGAAACTGCCGTCAGGTCTTTGGCGGACAAGATCTCCGGTTCTGTAGAAGCGCCATTTATGGGTCGAAACAATCTTGCCTGCTTTGGCCCATCGAGGCGCTTGAATGAAGGACGCGGCGGTCTTTTCTGGGTTGTTCAGATAGCTGATGGCCAAACTTGGGCCTTCGACAAGGAGTTCACCAATTGAGCCTATAGGCAACAATTGTTCTGGATCCTCAGCATCAGTGACCCAACATCTGACACTCTTGATGCTACGACCAACGTTTGATGGCTCGTAGCTATGGAGTTCATTCATCTTGCGAATTGCCACAACGGTACCTGCTTCTGCGGGCCCGTATCCATTGAACAGTGTGACGGCTTGCTTCCAAGTCGCAACAGACTCGGCTGGCATAGCTTCACCGCCCAGGACCAATGTCTTCAGTCCAGGCATGCTGGCTGGGTCCAACAATTTTGCAACAGTTGGTGTCAAGAAGGTCCAGTTGACGTTCATTGCGTTGATTGCACTTGGAATGTCGTCCAAACGCTGAGAATCAGATGGCACGCAAATGCAGCCGCCGTTTGTCAGTGTCATAAAGATATCTTGGATACTGACATCAAATGTGTAAGCGGCGAATTGGAACACTCTTGTACCGGGCTTGACTCCACTGAACCGACCATGTTCGCGGCCAGCTGAAGCAATAGCTTGATGTTCGAGAATGATGCCTTTGGGAGTGCCAGTAGTACCCGAACTGAACAGAATACAAGCTGGAGACTTTGGCGAGATCTTTGGCAGGTCTGATCTGCCAACAGCGGGCAGGTTCTTGATCATTGCTTCGTCGATGACAACGACGTTCCGTTGCATCAAGTCGAATTTGCGCTCGTACTTGCTCTGAGTGACAATGAAACGAGCTTCTGAAGCGCCAAGGATGGCGGAGATACGCTCGACAGGGAAAGATGGATCAAGAGCAATGGTAGAGCCTCCAACCTTCAAGATTGCAAGCATTGCGACCACAGTCCATACTGATTTCTGTGTGCAGAATGGGATTCGGTCGTTTGCCTGCACATGGAACGTCCTGCGAAGGTGGCGAGCGAGACGTGTAGAAAGGTCGTCAAGCTCAGCGTAAGTCAGAGAGCCATCCCAACCGCAAACAGCCTCGGCATCGGGCTGTGATTTCACAAAGTCCGAGATGATGTCGGGAATTGATCGTTCAACAGTGAAAGGTTCGTACTTGTTCCAGGATCGAAGCTGAGAGATATCGCTCTGGCTCAAGAGGTCAACATCTGTCATCTTGGTTGCACTGCCAGCTTTTAGAAGCTGTCGAGTGACATGTGCAAGTTGCTCCATGATGCGCTCAATGTCGCCCTTGGTGATGAAGCTGGGATCGTAGTTGGCAGTGGTGGTCACAGACTTTGCTCCAAGCGTGCACTGCATTGACAAGGGGAATGACATGAAGTCCTTTAGCTCCTGCTCGATCTTTGTCAACTGCAGGAGGGCTGAATCATCTGCATCGTCATCCTCACCTGGCTGGATGACAAGCAAGTTCTGAAACTGTGTCGCTTTACGAGCGTCCGCAGATACTCGTGCAATTCGGTCAAGTCCAAAGTGCTGATGTTCTGCAATATCGAGACTCTGGGATTGCACTCGCTTCAAGAACTGTCGAACAGTCTCATTCTTGTTGATTTGAACGCGAAGTGGAACGGTTGCGATAGTCGGTCCTACCATTGTCTCGATACCAGTCAGTGGCGCATCTCTGCCAGCGTTGATTGATCCGAAAACCACATCTTGAGAGTCAGCGTACTTTGACAGTAAAATGCCCCAAGCTGCTTGTAGAATGATGGACAGGGTGACGTCTGAATTGCGCTTAGAGCTGAATTGGTGATCGAAATGTGCCACAACTGTTTCCGTGGCGTGTATCTCACGCTCTTGGTTTTGCACGGATGGGAAAAGCGTGGGAACACATTGAGCCATCTGCTCCTCCCAGAAGGCTGCGCTTTGCTCTTGGTCAACGCTTTGGACGTGTCTGACGAACTTCTTGAATGGGATGGATGGGGTAATCTCCAGACCATTGTAAGAATCGGAAACTGCCTTGTAGATCAGCGGCAGAGACCAGCCATCGTAGATAGCGTGGTGCACTGTGAAAACGAAGTACTTGGATCCTCTACCATTGACAATGGCAAATCGACACAATTGTTTTCCATACTCCATTCCCCTAGCTTGGTCTTGCTCGAGGAACTGGTTCAAGTTCGTTGCCTCGACCCACTCTGCGGAGTCATTGACAACGACTTGATAGGTTTCGACAGTATCTTCGCTGGTTTCCACTGGCATGATTCGAGTGCGGAGGATAGCCTGTCTTGAGTAGACCTTGTTCCAGGCTCCCTTGAATCGTCGGAGGTCAACACTGTTTGGAAGCTGGAAGATCTCCCTCAGGATGTAGCTTGAATTGTCGCGCACAGTGCTGGCCATCAGATTCTGCTGCAGTGGAGTGCAAAGGTACACATCCTCAATGAGGGAGTCGTCGCAGCCGAGCTGATTCGCAACATCTTCAATGACACGCTCTTGCTTCTCGATCTCCTTCAAGGAAGGAATTGCGACAGGCGCCTCGTAAGACAGCTTGACCGAGTACACAGAAGGTGATGTCGCAGAGACCTCTGAAGGAGAAATCATCGAGAACTCTGAGGCTGGCGTGACAGGCAAGTCCGAGTATGAAGTAATGGACAAAGCTGGAGGCGATGCGACAGGAGCCTCAATGGGCTTCTTCGTCGAAGTCATACGTTTCGCAAGGTCGCAGAGCTTAGGGTATTCAAACACATCTCTGACGATGATCAGAAGACCCTTTGTGCGCGCAGCTGTAGCGAGATGCATGGCCGCAATGGAGTTGCCACCAAGCTGGAAAAACTTGTCTTCAGCGCCGATGGACTTCTCGTCAATGTTCAAGACAGAGCTCCACAGCGATCGAAGTGTTTTTTCTTGGGCAGTAGTTGCTTGTTTCTTGAGACCAGTGCTGACAAGTGAATACAGCAACTTCTCTTGCTTAGAGAAGCCTTGACCAAGCTCCCGAAGCGCTTTTCTGTCAGTCTTGCCGCTGTTTGTCTCGGGATGAGACGTGACGGGAACGAAGAGCTGTGGTACCATGTGCTGTGGGATCATATTTCTCAGATTCTCCTGAATTTCACTCAGAGAGAGACGGAGATCTTCAGTGAGATCCAGACAGATGCTCTGCTGGGACTGCTCAATATCCTCCTCAGGATATGTTATGAAGGCGATGAGCTGTTTCTGGCTGGATCCGGCAGACTCTGCAATAGCCTCAACAACAACTCGGGAGGTCGATGGGATCAATTTCATAACAGCGTGCTCGATTTCTCCTAGCTCGACTCTCTGGCCATTGATCTTAATTTGGGAATCCTTGCGGCCAATGATACAGATGCTACCATCTTTGTTGTAGCGAGCCAGGTCTCCACTCTTGTAGAAACGTCGTGATCCACCCTCTCGGATGGCCCAGGCTGGGTCCACGATGAAGGCTTTGTTAGTGGCTTCGGCGTCGTTTAGGTATTTTCTTGCAACGATCGGGCCTTCGACCAGGATCTCACCGACAGAGCCAACTGGTACAAGGCGGTTATGGTCATCTGGGTTCACCATCCAAACAGATCCACCCATAGGGTGACCAACATTGGACGAATCGGCATCTCTCTTCATCGGTGTTGTCAAACTGGTGCAAATGATGGAGCACTCAGCAGGACCATAGGTGTAGACAACATTCACCTTCTCAGCCCATCGATCGACGATCTCCTTAGAGAGTGGCTCACCGCCACACACCAGGGTTCTCAAAGATGGCACCTCTTCGGGGTGCATCATACCCATCAAAGTTGGCGTTACGTCCATCCAATTGACTTGCATCCGGTTGATGAATCCAGCAACGTCATTTCTTCGGTCATCTTCGGATGGAATGAACACCGAACCACCGAACATAAGAGTAATGAAGATCTCCTCGATGTATGGATCGAAAGTCCATGAAGACCATTGAAGTACTCGTGACGAAGAGTTCAAGAATTGGACGTTGTGCATGGTCTGCGCAGTCGAGCACACATTTCTATGCTCGAGCACGATTCCTTTCGGAGTTCCAGTCGATCCCGAGGTGAACACAACAAAAGCTGCGTTGTCAGGACGGACAGTGGCACGTGGTGGGCCATTCTTCTTCGAAAGCTTCTCGATGCTGCGTTGGTCAACCACGGTCTTGCTGAGGTTGGTCGACTTAAATCTGTGCTGTTGGGCGGGAGAGACGAGCATTTGGCGTGCTCCAGTCTTCTTTATGATCTCTGCCATCCTCGTGTCAGGAAGTGCAACGTCCAAAGCTACA
>JAOSBN010031082.1:0-16313 GCA_027563595.1 Erythroxylum suave
GAAGTTGTCAATGAATGCATGTACACTTATTTTTGTATGTGCAAAGATTCAAATTCACATATATGTATGCTGACATGTTGCTGGGCAGGAAATGCAAATTTCTCTAACTCTTACATTGCTATTCTCTCCATTATTGAAATCTGGGTTCTAATGCTTTATGTGGGGATGGGATGTTATAGCTAAACTACAACCAAAGCGAGTGGTTGTAGGGCATAAGCCAATAGCCATTGTTGTTCGTGTGTACTTTGGATCCCTTCTCTCCATCCATCTTGTTTCTTATGCGTCCATCTTCTTCCTTTGCATATTTCAGTTCCCTTCTGTGTCTTTGTTCTGCATCTTCACTTGCTTCGGTTCCCTTCTTTCTTTTACTTCATTGTTTAATCATTGATTGAGGTAAGTGGGTTTTGTTTTTTACTGGTTTTGTGTACTGCTTTGATCATTTGGGTTTTTGTTTGTGGTTTAATTGTATGGGCAATGATCGGTTTATGTTTTTTACTAGGTTGAGGTACTAGTTTAATCATTCGTTGAGGTACAAAATCCATACATTGATATTTTGTATTGCATTATGCTTTGATTATAATATAAGCATCAGTTGTAGTTAGATTATATTTTTGTAATAGATTTTTATAATAGATTGACAATAATCAATTTTCTTATTTAAAAGCAAAGTTTTGGTTAGGAGATAAGAACACATAATTAAAGAAAGAAATTAGAGCATCTTGATATAAGGAGAAAACAACTTTTGGGAGAAAAAAATATTTTTAATCAAAATTATAGCATCTTGATATAAGTTGTCAAAATAAGGGAAACAAATTAACTCTAACAAAATCTCATGTTGATGATGGTGAATCAACAAATTGAATCGTGTTTGAGCATCGAGTTGTGATTTATTTGAGGATATAAACATTATATTATGATTTCATTAATAATTTTAATATTTTGTTTTAATTTGGATGAACATTTGAACTTGATGTTTTGATTTTGATAAGAATTTGAACATTATATTGTGCATTTGAAATTGATGATTTAAACATTATATTGTAATTTGGTTGATAATTTGTCTAAGAAGGTCAAGAACTAATAACTATTGTCTAACAAGTTGAAGGTTCATATGTATCAGTACAAATAAAAGGTACCCATCATTATTAAGAGAATGGGTGTCTAGTGACTTTAAACTTTCTTAGTATTTGACAAATCCTCAAGCAATTGGATGCTTTTGGAGTTTTTTTTTTTTGTATGAGTACTGCTTAGGCTTAAGTTACATTGAATCCCACTAGATTAAGGTTTCAACCTAATATGATTTTTGGGGTTTTTTGTAATTACCTATGTATCATTTGATGGTTTTTTGGTTCTCATCAATGAAATATAAATATTTTATGTCTTTCAAAAAATGACATTATAGATAAGGAAAGGGGCTTATTTAGAACTTTTGTGATGTAATGCAAACATTTAGTATCATAAACATTGGTAGGTAGTTTTCTTTATTATGTTTTATAAGATTACATGCTTGTCAAAATATACTTTTTTATTATTTGTGGTAAATGTGCATGTTAATGGATCATTACTTTCTCTATCTAGTTATAAATTTTTGTATTAGGTATCTATTACCTATAACAAAGGCGAATGTACCTTTTGGTAACAAGTAATATAGTAGTAAGTAGGAGTTGATCCTCAAGGAAATCGTATGGATTAGAAAACCTAAAACTACTAACTAGTAAATAAATAAAAGTTTGAAATATAATTAATTTGTAAATAAATAAAAGTATGGATTAGAAAACCTAAAACTACTTATGCATTTGCTCCTCCTCAAGTAAATCAATTTGAATCACTTTTAACTTAAATAGGTAACAATTTTAAGGAAACGAAACAAATATATTAGAGAAATCAAGGTTATCCATCATCTACTCAATTGTATTATTGATCAACTAGAAAGGCATTCAAATGTTGACATTCAATTCTTAATCAATTTAATTTAATCTAACAAACCTTGCAAATAATAACTTAATCCATATAATTTAGTCTTTAACTTAAAAAAACCACCCTATTTGAAAAAGTATCATTTCATTTGTCCATCTAAAGGTTAGAGTTACTAATATTCTTCCCTCTCAAGGTTACTTTTTTATTTTAAATTGATGTTCTTGGTTTTTGATAATTGAATTTTTTCTGTAGGAAAATTTTAAGGCGACGGAATAACCTTCCTAAGAATAAGAACATCAGTTTTCTTTGGTAAGTAAGATTGATGTCTTCTCCTCTTTCTATTAGTGATAATTATTTCCTTTTAGATTATAATGCATATTTATTTTACTAGTATTTATGTCTTTGTTAATATTTCATAATATATTTTAATTTTGTGTGTTTTTTGAATGACTCAAGGTTTAATACACTTTATTCCCTTGTGTTTCCTCATATTGATCTTTTTATAATATGTACCACAGGTTTGTAATAGAATTAATTGACCAATGCTACTGTTCTAGACATTAAATGGCTAGTTTTTGTTTCTAATGTATGTTTTGGGTTATTTTAAGTATAAATAGATTACATATATATGTTTTAGGAAAGGACTTTGCTCTTGTAGATATTATTGGTAAATATGTTAGTAAAAATAATGTATCAGTTGCATGCTTATGCTTATGCTTTGTGAAAATATTGGAATGCATTATGCTTAGATTATAGTATACTTTGTCCATTGATAATATTTACTAATGGAATTGAAATATTTTGTCGATAAAGTTACCGATGAACTTAAAAATTGTAATAGCCCAGACCACTCGCCTATAGAAATTGTCTGCTTTGGGCTTCGGGCCCAGCCTAGCCCAAACCCTTATGGTTTTGCTCTTTCCAACACAGTCGGGAAATGCATCTATGGGGGAGAGGTATCTATACTCTTATAAGGCATACTTCATTCTCCTTGCTAACCAATGTGGGATTCTCACAATCCATCCACCTTTGGGCCCAGCATCCTCATTGGCCCACCCCCATTGGGCCTAGCGTCTTGGTTGGCACAATGGGCATGAATCGATTCTGATACCATTTGTAACAGCCCAGATCACCCTCTAATACATACTGTCCACTTTAGGCTTTGGGCCCAGACTAAACCCTCATGGTTTTGCTCTTCCCAACCCAGCCGGAAAAACATGTTTATGGGGGAGAGGTATCCATACCCTTATAAGGCATACTTCATTCTCCTCTCCAACCGATGTGGGATTCTCACAAACATTATGTCACTAAAAAAAAGTTGTTTGTCAGAAAATTTCTATTCCATCATTAAAGGTTACTAACAGTCATTTCTCTGACGACGCATGCGGTGGTAATTTTTTTTGACAAATTTGATTACTGATGGAAAACCTTCACATTTCATCGATAATCTCTATCTCTAAACATCCATTTTCTTGTAGTGTTTTAATCTCTTTTTCATACTCTCTTTACTATTATTTTTGATTGATTTATGATTATAATGTTTGAATTTCCATAATCATTCATTAGAATAAACAATTTTATTAAGTATGTTTTAAATAGGGTAAAATGTGAACATATAAAATTCACCCATTTTGTGTGTTATCTATAGTCTAACAATCATTAATTTAGAGAACATAGAGATTAAAATTGATGAGGAGGATCAAAACCTACATTTTTGTGTTCATTGTCCCTAACATACGAGTAATTTAAAAAGACTAATTTATGATAGGAAGACTATCAATTTGAAAAATATTAAAGCATCATTATTTTTAAAGGAGCTCACTAACAAAAGAACTTTAAGATAGTTTAGGAAAAATGAATCTAAAAGCTTGGTTATTAAAGTTAAAATTAGTATAATAAATTCTAACACCTTAAAAGCAATATACTAATCAAAATGCAAAAAAACAAAAAAATTTAATTATCATTATTATAGAAAAATGATACATTAAGGTTGATTATTATAAGTTAAAAATAAAATTAAAGGTGATGATAACAAACAACTCAAAACTAATATCATCAGGGAGTTTGTTAGAGATATTCTCTTAGTGACAAAGATAAAGTCTAGGTCTTATCACAAGTGGATTTTAGATATTACTTATTCTTTTCACATTTTTTTGAATATGAACTACTTCTCCATATATCAAGTTATCAATAATGGAGTTATATTGATGGGGGATAACTAATCTTACCAAATTAATCATATAGAAATAATTAAAATGAAGATGTATGATAATGTAGTGAGAAGTCTAACAAACATCTTACACATTCTAAGTTTAAAAAAGAATTTAACTTCCTTGATTGCCCTTATTGCCGATAGGTATAGTTATAATGATGGGGGTCAGGTTCTTAGTTACTAAGGATGCCCTAGTAGTAATGAATGCCACGAACATTTTTTCTTTATATGTTTTAGATGGGACTATTGTTATAAAGACTATTTCAATAACTAGATCTCCTTAATCAGATTATGATGTCAATAGGTCATGACATATGGTATTAGGAAATATGAATGAAAAAGTTATAACTTTGTTGAGTAATTGAAAACTATTAGGTGAATAAATTACTACAAATTTGGACTTATATTAGCATTGTATCTTTAGGAACCAAAAAAGCGTTAACTTCAATTCAGTTATACTTCTGAGTACATCTGCTTAAGTTCCTTTTAACTTCATTCATGACTACTCTAGTAATGTATGAGTTTACTTTCTCAAATATAAAATAAATATCTTCATTAAATTTAAACAATAAAAGGATTTTATTTGAATCAAACTGGAAAATAATTAAGTGTCTTATAATTGATAATAATTCAAATTTTGGATAAAAATCTAATGATTTTTCATAAATCCCGTAATATAGATACACATCGTATAACTATGGAAACTCCTTAATAGAATGACATTGTTGAGTGCGTAAATATGAAACTTTTAAAGAAGAGTGTTCTGTATTATCAAATTCTAATTTGTCTTGAGGTTTATAGGCTGAGGCATTATCTATAACATGTTATTTAGTATATCACTCTCCTTATATATCTCTTTATTTTAATAATTTTAAAGAGTATCGTTAAATAAACTTGCTAACTACTTTGATTTACATATATTTGGTTATCTTGTATAAATATATGCAATGATGAAAAATTAGGCCTAAGATAAAAAAAATAAATGAATAAAATTAGGCTTAAGATAAAAAAAAATGTATATATGAACTAGATGCCATTCGATATAGGTTGCAGTATCTTGATCCAAAATCCAAAAAAAATCATAATCAATAGGAATATTATATTTGATGAAACTTTTATTTCCACATATAAAAGAGTATGCCGCTTCCTTTAATACAAATAAAGAGAATTAATGAAGGTAGAGTTATATCACTCAAATAAAAACTAGACTACCACCTCATCTTGGAACTTATCTAATCCATACTCTTGTTTTTGAAGCTGAAGAAAATAAGGAGGTAGAGGAAGATGGAAATTCATTACAAAACGAGATATACAATATTACGACTAAAAGAGGGAAACTAGGAATGAGCAAAGATTTTGTTAACACTAATTTGGTGGCCTACAACTTAATAATGGCATAAAAAACAAAAAATCTTGGTCTATATACTCCGAATCTATTTCCTGTAATGATTATGCTAAGTAGATAGAAGCTATGCATCAGGAGATTGAGTCCCTTTTAAAAAATAATACTCAGAGGCCAACAAAATGGCCACTAATTAAGAAGAACATTAGCTGCAAATAGGTCTTTAAGAAAAATTTTGAAATTCCATGAGTGGAAGATGTAAGGTAAAACATAACTTTATTCATATTTTACTCACTTATTTTGCTATCTACAATCTTGATTTGAAATGGATAGGTGTTAAATCAATTTTTCTATATGTTGAAATCAAAGAGAAAATCTATATGCAGGAACTTAAGGGTTATCTTATTAAATGAAAAGAAGATCATATCTACTTATTGAAGAAATCTTTGTAGGAGCTAAAACATTAAGATAAAATCTCAATGACATTAGTATCCTTTGTAAATCTAAGGAAGGTCTTTTCTCTATAAAATACCCAATAAGGGTAGAGGACCAAGCTCAAATACCCACTTGCAACATCTTAATTGGTGGCAATACTAACACTTTTACGATAGGCAATTAGAAAAAGCATTGTTATCATTAATAGGGGCTACTGCTATAATATTTCTCCAAGATCTACTAGTATTGTCGTTCTTGCTTTCTCTATTACCATTATTACTTTAAATTTATGCATTGGAATCTTATTTCAGCATTTCTAAAGATCAATGATTGATTGAATTTCATACTCAGGAAAAGGTTGCACAACCTCCCTTTCCATATTAATCGATTCATTTAAAGAGGAACAACTAGTCCAAAAACCCTAACCTTGTTCCAACACTATGCCATTATTGCCATCTTGGGCAGATTCCAAAAGGAAAGACCCTATAGTAGTGAGGAGAAAAAAGAGGTCCTTGAGAATCTTTTCCAAAAAAAAGTAAAAAAGGGAGTTGAAGGGTAAAAGGTCAATCATTACAGAGAAGCTAGAGAAAAACAGCTAAAGAGAAGGTCTAAATTTGCATGTTACAACTCAACTATCATACTTATTATGAGACCTATATATGGTTAACCTATATGTATCCTTTGTAAATCTAAGGAAGGTCTTTTCTCTACAACATCTTAGTTGTTGGCAATACTATGAGTGGAGTTAGACAAGGTATAGATTGAAACTTTTCCAACATGGATAAAACTTCATAATTTGTTGATAGAGTATTAGACACTCAAAGGGCTTAGTTTCATAACAAGTTCTAGTAAGCCCCTTTGCTTTGATTCTCAAATAGCCATAATGGAAAGAACTTGTTATAAAAGAATTTAAATTGCAACTAAAATTAATTATGAACTTCCCGAGGTGTTAACTATCATAAAATTGGATGAATGTGGTGACTTAATTAAGGCTTATATTCAAATTCCGTATAGTTAGAAACCTATTTTGAAAAATAGGTTATGGAAACCCACAGAGAAAAATGTTTTCCACACAAAGTCATAATGAGTTAATGGGATTATTAGAGGCTAATAATTAATCTAATCAAGAGTTATATGAAGGGATAATTAATCAGGAGAATAAAGAACCAAATGAAATTGTTAAAGAGATTACAAATAAAAGGGTAGTTATAGAGAAGAGATTAGAACCTACTAAGTAGGTACCAGGTCATATTGGTTATGACGAAGCAAAAGAAAGATTATAGATGGATTAAATATCTTTAGCTCTAGATCCTAGTGAAATAGTTATAATAGACAAGAGTACTCCTAAGAAGGAAGATGAAGATACAAAAGAAGAAGAGGAACTTGTTAAGCAAAACAAAAGAAGAGAAACTTGTTAAGCAACGTTAGTTTAATAGTCTAAAAGAGAATTTCATAAAAGTAAGATCCACCTTGAGAAGAACATTAGGGAGGAAAAAGGGGAAGGATAAGTTTAGAGGTTTGTAACCTCCTAGCTAGTTACATTTATTATGTCTACGTCATTTTGGAAAGTTAAAGGGATGAATGACCCTCTAAAAGAAAGAGACCATTAGAGATGTTTTTATAGAGAAAAAGCTAATGATTTTAGGGTTACTAGAAACTAAAATGAAGTCAAAAAAGATCCAAGAGAGTCTAGATTTGTTGGGAAACAACTAGTCTACTAGCTCTAACTACGTACAAATTTATAATGGAAGGATTACTTTTGCTTATAATTCAAATTTTATGCAAGCTACAAATTTCAAAAGTACATATCAGTATATCCATTTAACTAGAAAGGAATAGTGGATCCATTTGAAATATCAATCATTTATGCCTCTAATTTTGGGTTTCATAGACTCTTACTATAGGATGAGTTAAAAATAATATATAATATAATGAGAAGAACCAACATACTGGTTGGACCCGAATTGTGTTTTAAATCCTAATGAAGTAGGAGATATAGGAGTAAAAATGAAGGGGATTATGAAGGAGTTGATTTAAGCAATCGATTAATTAGAGATACTAAGTTTGCTTAGTGGGAATTATTTTACTTGGTCAAATAAGTAATAAGGAGTGATGTTTACTTGGAAAAAACTTGATAGGGTCTTAGTGAATTAATAATGGATGAAATAGATTCCTAATTCTTTTGCGTAGTTTAGACCTCCACTTTGTTTAGACCATTCCATGATTAAGGTATTGAGGTTAGAAACCAATCCTCCACCTAATTCCCCTTTCAAATTCTTCAACTTTCTTACTGAGAAAGAGGGATTTTTTGATTTTGTAAAATATGCTTAGGAGGATGAGGTAATGGGATGCAAAGCATACCATTGATGAGAATATTTCACTTAGTAAAGGATATGTTGAAAGGCTTTTACAAAGGTATAGACATAACCCAATAGCTCTTAATTGCTAAGGATAAATCTTAGAAAGATTCATTAGGAATGCTAACTGGATCCATATAACCATAAATTGAGGATCTTATAGGCTAAAAGGTTGGAGGAGTTCAATTCAATATTACTAGTGCACAACATTTTGCTTAGGCAGAAAGTTAAAGTGAATTCGATCAAATGGGGACACCAATTTAAGATTCTTCCATAGTTACATTTTATCTCAAAGAAATATAAATAAAATCTCATTTCTTATGGATAAAGAGGGTTGACCATGCTTTAATAAGGATAAAATTAAGGAACTATCTATCATATTATATCAAAAACTATTCAAAGCCAGTATTTAAGAGGTTATAGGGATAGTGAAAATGATTTATTCATAAGGGACAAAATTAGCTACCAGACCAAAGAAGCTTTATGTAAGCCAACCTTAGGGCATGAAATCAGAAGGATTTTTTTTATCCCAAATTTAAGAAAATGACCAGAACTATATGGGTTCAATGTATTTTTTAAAGGCTACTAGGACTATTACAGGCAGTCTAGTAATCGAAGTAATGCCAGAGTAGTAAAATGTTGAGAAATTTAAACAAAACCTATATTTATTTGATATCTAAGACCACTAATCCAAGTAGTATGAATGAAATTTTCCCAATATAAGGCTAACTCTAAAGTTATTACAAGAAGACTTAGGGACTTAGTTAAAGATATAATCACCATATTATAGGATGCCTTCATACTTAGTAGAAACATTAGTGGAAATGTTCTTCTAAGCCAAAAATTGTTGAAAGAATATGATTTAAGAAGATCTATAACAAGTTATATAGTGAAGATTAATTTCTTCAAGGTATTTCATAAAATCCAATGAGGATTTATACACAAAATCCTCTAAGCATTTGGATTTCTAACTAAATTTATATACTAGATCAATATATAACCTACCACTGCATCATTCAACATTTTTTTAAATAATGGTCCCTCTAAGTTATTTAATAGACCAAAAGGAATTCGGTAGGGGAATCCCCTATCTCCTTACCTATTCACATTAGTCATAGAGATTTTCTTAAGAATGATTCAGCATAATACAACTTGTAATAGCATGTTTGTATATCATTGCAAATGCAAGGAGATGAAGATCACTCATTTGGCATTTGCGGATGATCTAATTATGTTTATTAGAGATAATCACATATCTATAAAAGTTACAATGAATGTAGTAAATGATTCTCAAATCAATTAGGGTAAGTGGATACGTAGAAGAGTATAATCTACTTGTCCTTAAATGTCGAAAATCAATAAAAGTTGAGATCCATCTTATGCTTAAATATCCACAGCTTGCCATTCAAATATCTTGGTGTGCCAATCACCTCCAAAAAGCCAAGGTATGAGCTTGTATCCCTCTATTTGAATTGTTTAATAATAAAATTTCCTATAAAAATAAATTTCTATCAAATTTAGGAAGATTGCAACTTATTTCCTCAATATTGAGGCAAATACATATTCACTAGAATGTGCATCCATTTAAAATTAAAATACTGAACAACGAGATAGAGAAATGCATCAAGAATTTCATATTGTTAGGAAAAGTAGAAAATTCTATAAGGGATAAGGTCATTTGAGAGGCTCTATGTCTACCTAAAGAAGAATAGGGCATTAGGATAGTCCCATTGCAAATGATATAAATAGTATTGATTGCTAAAACAATTTAAAGTATGTATAGTGATAAAGAGGCATTAAGGTTCAAGCAGGTGAGTAGATATTACTTCAAGGACAATTGTTTCTAGCTTATGAGAATAGGGAAGGATCAATTTTGGAGCTTTATCCAGATGTTAAGGAAAAGGGAGTTGATTTATCCATATATCAAATATCAAGTGGGGAATGGAAAATACATTTGGCTTTAAAATGATAACTAGACCAATCAAAGTCCGTTATTCTTAAAGGGTAGCTTAAATCAACAGATATCAAGAATACATCTTCAGTCTAAAGTGGAGGTAGTAATACAGGGTGAAAACTAGAGTTATAATGTTAGGGGATCAAATAGAATGACTAAATATTTTCCTAACTACATTTCTAGTACCAATTATGAAGATAAAGTTGTAGCATCTAGTCTCTCAAATTATCGAGAGATTTAAAGTGTTAAACTATAGAGTCCCATAAGTGATATCATATAGAATGAAATTGGCACATCCATGACTTGATTGTATAATTTTGTTCAAATGCATAATATGATCATACACATATAAATTGTGAGTTAGACAAATAGCACTCAATTGACATATTCCGGAGTATGAAACTAAAATGAATGTGATATGAGATGTGAATGTGCTTTTCCAATGTCTTATACTTTGATTTACCAATGACAAGAATTAATGGATTATAATTAGCAACTTAGAATTAATTGTCATATTGGGAAATTGATAAATTAATATGTGCATTTAGTCTTGGAAAAAAGTCCAAGTGGCAAGACTATTTGATACATGAAAATTAGGATGATTAAACCTATAATTCAGTAAAATTTGGCATAGTTAAATGAGTGACAAAAGGACTAGTAATTAAATGACAAATGGACCAATTATTGTGTGACAAGTGGACCAATTAATGTGTGACATGGGGAACAATAATAGGAGACAAATGATAGCATATTTAATGGACAAATGGAAGACATGCTTAATGACATATGTCATTAAGAAATGAAGACATCTTGCACTTAATTGCATGAATCTAATGGGGCGAAGCTTCTATTGGAACTTTTTTCATCTCCTCCCTTACTCTCCATTGAAAATTAACCCTAGCTTCCTTCTCTGCATTTTGATTTAATCCTTGCTTGATTGCTACCTCTAAGCTAGACTTTTATCCTTTACAAGATAGTTTAAGAACAAGATAGACTTTTATCCTTTACAAGATAGTTTTATCTTTACCAAAAACTAACTCATTTATACCTTGAATTTGTGATGATCTTGCAAGCATGGAGGGTTTGACTAAATTGATGTTTTGAGGTGGAGTTAGAGCTTAACAAGTAAATACACATCTAATCTTTTTGCCATGGTTTAATAGTATGATGATGATGAGGGAATTGGAATAAAATATATATGATGTTGATGATGAAATGAGTTTTGAAAAATGATGTTTTGATGATAGTTTCTGGTTTGTTTTTTATAAATGAAAGACAATGATTTGTGAGCTATAAATTGAATAAGTTTGAGCTAGAATTGAAGATGATATTAATAAGGAATTGAAGTATAATTAAGGTATAACTAATGGACTCAGATGAAGGTGTTATGAATTTGGTATCAAGGTATAAGAATTTGGAAAAGTGAAGGAAAAAGAGTAGGACACGATCGTGGCACTCATCTCACGACCATGAACAAATGCAGTATCTTCTGTCATAATCATAGGAAGGGCAAGGTTATGACATGGTAATTTCTGTTTTGTGCAATTATTGAACCATATGAGGACAAGTCACTCTAATTTAGTGTGTTTAAACTTGGTTAAGGTTTGAAATAAACCTAGATTGATGCTTGATAATTTGATTGAAGTGTTTGTTATATTAAAGTTGTTAATTGATGTTATACCTTAAGGAAAAGATTGTTTGATATTAATGTATCCAAGTTTGGATTGCAGGAGTGGTAAAGAAATAAAGATGTTCATATGAATGCAAATATATTCCAAATGATATAAATAATGCATTAGGAATGAATAAATGAAAATTGGAAATTATGTGAACACTTGTAATGGTAGAAAAGAGTTAGTAAATGTATGGTTAATGAAATGAGCATGATTAAGTGCACTTAAGGTATTAACCTCATTGCAAACTAGCTATATACAAGTTATGATGATTGAAAGATCAAAATTTGTGTATGAGGATACATACCTAGAAAGTCAATTGAGCATGCATTGAAACATAATCATATGATTGACAAAGTAATGATATTTGAAATACGTGTATATTGCTTGAACATAGATACACAAGATTGAACATTACCATCCACACGTTTCCGAATCATAAAAGCAATGGCTAATCTAGAGCGTACTCTAAGTAACATAGATGTTCTCATTAGGTTTGATGTATTTCTGTTTAACTTCCAATTATTGAACTATTAATGATTTTTATCTGACAATTTCGAGCATTAATGGTTCAAGGAGTTTAATATTTTGGAATGTTTTATAAGTGTTCTAATTACATATGAATCTGAAAGATATCTATATTCTTTGAAAATTGTTAGATGTCGGACCTGTGTCTGATGAATATGAGAGTGACTATATCTAAAATGAATGAAAGTTGCTGAAAGTGTGATATATGTGAATTCATGCATTTCATTATATGATATGCATTATCAGATAAAGGTGTTGTGACTAGAGTAGCTAGTCTGAAAGAGCTTAAAGATTATAAATGCAAACATAGAGCTACTGGCTATGTTATTAATGAGTCTGGTATCCACAAGGGATATGGGTCAGTATCTGAAATAAGCCCGATATCCACAAAGGATATGGGACAGTAATAGGTGCTTGGCCATAACAAAATAAAGATAAACAGAGTCACATGTGCATTTGCATCTACTTCTTTATTATCATATTAATTAATTTGAGTAATTGAAATGTTTGAAATACAACTGAAAGATCAATGAGAATGTTTTGTTATGTGATATATTAATTTACCTGATATACGTATGCAAGTATGATTTTTGATAAGGCATGATGAAATATGAAGTGATATGTATAACATGTTGAATTGGAATATGTCTTGTCTCTGTAAATCTAACTTGAGTGAATAAATAGATGATGGTCCACTCATTCAGTTCATAAAACTCACCAAAATTGCATCGTTGACTTTTCAGACTCAGAGGAGATCTAGTTAGACCAATTGGAGTATAACCATTACAATCAGACAGGGGTTAATGGTCGGTATTAGTTTGCCTCTACACATGTCTTCAGTTTTATTGTATTAAGAATTATATTTCGTAACGATTGTATAATGTATATATGGATTGTAAAGTGTAATAACATTTATGACTGAATATGTTTATAAATGAAATGGGCCTAATGATTACTATTTTCTTAAAATTTGTTAGAATTGAGAAAAATTTTGCAATGACTTAATTTGACTGTCTTAACGTGTCATCCTTGTAGAGTATGTTGTGGAAATATCTTTAATACGTTCGGTTATATGCTCTATAAGAGTGGTATGTTACATTTTAGTATCAGAGCCCAGATTTAGTATCTTACATGGGCATTTTTCAAAATATATACAAGGTACATGCATCTCAAATATGTCATAGCATGCGGTGGCAAATGATCCTTAATCTGAGTTGCATTTACATAAGTCATACGCATGAACATTCGTTAAAAGTATGAACTGTTAGGGAATAATGATATGTCAGAGTGTAAGAAAATGAAAGTTTATGGATATCGAGAAATAAGAGATACTACATGGTTCGATATTTTAGACAAAGACTTAATGTGTTTGTAATTATGATTATATCAGTGAAAATGAAATCATTATTACATTGTGCTTACATACCTTGAATTGATATAAACATGAAATTTTTTTTTGAATTGTCTGAGATATAGATAGAGATAACAAGATTGAAAAGTGGAGAAGCAAAGTTGAAAGAAAAACAACATTTATTATGACCTTGAGAGGTTGAACTTAGACTTAAAATGATTGTATAAATATTGTGTTAAGAGTTTATAATTTAGTGTAAGGTTATATTAGTGGATATGGGATCAGAATTTCATTATAATTATGTAACTTATAGTGTTGAATCAATGGAGAACATACTTATGAAAAATGCAACAAATGATAGAAACGACTGTAAAACTCAAGGTTAAGTTGGTAAGTTATTATAAGTGCATATTCAATAATGTGGTTACCTTGGTGAATAATGTCATTGAGCATATATGTATTATATGCTTGGATATGGAATAGGGAGTGATCTATGATATATTGAATGCTCTTAAGTCTTAGTACATATTGAATTCTCTTAAGTCTTAGTCCCCATAGTCAAAATTTTGAGATGATTCAAAATAACATAATGGAAGCATGGATTTATGTGGAGATATTGAAATAGTAACTACAAATGAGAAGTAACTTTTATCTAGTCATTGAATATTTAAATGTTATCTAGAATCAATTGAGATCAAGGTATTATTAGCATAAGATATAAATTGGTGACTTTTCAAAAAAAAATCTCTAGATAAGATGTAAAGATCTTGATGATACATACGAAGGCATAAGAGTAAATGAAGATGCCTACTACTTTATTAAGCCTTAATATCTAAAACATCCTGATCATGTAAGATATGATGGTAATTGGTCTTATTGAGGTATTATGAGTGGTTGAAAATGATGATGAACATAGTTGATTGGTAAATATTATATCAACAATACAGATGGTTGAGGAAAGAAATTTTCTTTAATAAAGATTTTCACTGAATTTTGTCATATAGGCCAAATTTTCCATTTCTAAGAATGAATGATTATTAAACAAACTAGAAGTAATTATTGGAGTCAGATAAATATGGGATTCAGGCATGAAAAATTGAGCATATTATAGAGAGTACATGTATTTTGTTTGATGTAAAGTATCCAAACCACGTTATTAGGTTCCTGAATTTGAGATGACATAATTGCTATTGCTAAAGGAACCCAGTTCCACAATGTATTCTATATTAATATGTTCATAAAGTACAAGTTAGATTTGATAAGTGTGTTATCAGTTTAGAAAAACTAAGATTTGTAAATAATTTGATATGTGTGGAGAAATCATTAAAAATGGTCAGACATTAGTATAAGCCGATAAGAAATTAGAGGAAATCAAATGAATGGAGAAAATAATTCGAGAAAAGAAGCCAATTATGAAATTGAGAAAAATATGAAACAACATTATGCCCATCTATGGAATCAGTTAGTTAAGAATTTCGAGGATGAAACATCTTAAAGAAGGGGAGAATCATAGCACCTCATCTCTCAAATTGTTAAGAGATTTAAAGAGTTAAACTAAGGAGTCCCATGAGTGGTATCATATAAAATGAAATTGTTACATCCATGAAACAATTGTATAATTATGTTCAAATGCATAATATGATCATACACATATAAATTGTGAGTTAGACAAATTGCACTCAATTGACATATTTCGAGGTATGAAACTAAAGTGAATGTGATATGAGATGAGAATGTGAATGTGCTTTTCTAATGTCTTGAACTGTAGTTTACCAATGACAAGAATTAATGGGTTATAATTAGCAACTTGGAATTAATTGTCATAATTTGGAGATAGATAAATTAATATATGCATTTAGTCTTGGAAAAATGCTAAGTGACAAGACTTTTGACACATTGAAAAATTAGGATGATTAAGCCTATAATTGAGTGACATTTGACATAGTTAAGTGAGTCACAAATAGGCTAGTAATTAAATGACAAATGGACCAATTATTGTGTGAGAAGTGGATCAATTAATTTGTGACATATTGGCCAATAATTAGGAGACAATGGAAGCATATTTAATGGAAAAATGGAAGACATGCTTAATAACATATGTCATTAAGAGATAAAGACATCTTGCACTTAATTGTATGAAGCTAACGTGGTAAAGTTTTTTAGGGAACTTTCTTCATTTCCTCCCTTGCTCTCCACTGAAAATTACCCCTAGCTTCTTTCTCTGCATTTTGTTTTAATCCTTGCTTAATTTTTACCTCCAAGCTAGACTTTTATCCTTTACGAGATAGTTTAAGAACCAACTGATGGTTATCTTCCATCCTTGCCAAAAACCAACTCTTTTTTAACCTAAATTTGTGATGATCTTGTAAGCGTGGATGCCTTAATTAACTTGATGTTTTGAGGTGGAATTAGAGCTGAACAAGTAAGTAGACATCTTATTCTTATGGCATGGTTTAATAGTATGATCATGATGAACGAATTGGAATGAAATATATATGATGTTGATGATGAAATGAGTTTTGGAAAATGATGTTTCAATGATAG
>JAOSBN010031142.1:0-16308 GCA_027563595.1 Erythroxylum suave
CATTACAAATAAAATCCTTATTCTCATATATTGAAACAACATTTTCAAAATATAAGGAATAACCAGACTTTATTAAAAAAATAGAAATCATGTTCCTTACAATCATTGGCATGTAATAAACATCCTCCAAATATAACCTATGACCACTAGGAAAGTCCAAGATAACTACTCACATTGATTCTATTGAAACATACGATCCATCTGCTATCTTGACTTCAAACTGGCCTTTAGATAGTATTTTCCTTTGCTGCAAAGAATTGCAAACATGGTTAGTGGCTCCTGAATCTAATACCTAAGAATCAAATAAATCTGCCATATTTTTAGTTCCTAACAAACTTAGGAAACCTATACCTTGTTAGCTTTTGAGGGACTTAAGGTAGACTGGACAGTTTCTTTTCCAATGGCCCACCTCGTCATAGCAGAAACACTTTCCTTTGATGTTCTCTTTTGCCTTCTTTTTTATGGCTTCGGCCTTGACCCTTGTTTCGGCCTTCTTTTTCATTGGACCCTTCTTCTTTTACTTGCCCTTACCCTTGGGCTTAGAAGATGATACTACATTAGCTTCTGGCTTATAAGCCTTGATAGTCAATAACTCCTGCTCATTTTCAGTTAATACCCATAAAATTCATTCATATTGAAGAACAATGTCTAGGTTACATCTCCATTCATTAAAATTCTCTCCATTTTCCAATTTTTTATTTGTCAAGAGCAAAGTAAATAAATTCATGTTGTGGTGATTCTAACTGAAAATATAAATAATTAAAACATAAGCATACTAGTCAATATTATTGGAACTTTGTATAAAATCATGATGCATTTATGCATGATGATAGATTTTAAAAAACTTAAAAAACAATTAAATCTTTATACGACGGTTATTTTTCTTATCTGTAATAGACTAAGTGACGATGGGCCATCTTATCTATTAAAAGAAAAACCATAACCCTCCCACTAAAAAAAAAGCTACCAAGCATCTTCATGCTTAACTTTTAAAGAAGCGTCATAATTTGGTCCATACTTTTACCAATAGAGCTACAGTGGGCAGGTTATTAATAAAATATGTTGAGTGTGTAACCATTTGATTCATCCATTAAAGGTACTTGCAAACTATGCCTCTGTGGGAGGTCACATTTGTTACCAACAAATGGACTTATCCTTAAGAGACTTAAACTAGCAAGATTTAGTATTCATGCCCTTTGGTGAGGAATAACACTTCACCACATGCGAATGGGCCATTATATTGAGACCGTGAACTCTCACATGAGCATCCTCTCCCACTCAATCTTTTTTGGCTTTACGTTTTAGTAAATACCATCTTATCTTGATGCAATTTATTATCCATCCTATATTGTTTCATTATATGTCTCATACATAATGAATGCATTGCAAAGCCTAGGGTTGTCAATTGCCTAAATGACATGCAATCACATAATATTTGCATTCATTTATCCATTCATCACATGAACTTATAAGCCACTTTTAATTGTCCATCCTAGAAACAAAAATAAAATTACAAGGCTTTTAAGCCAACAATTTCTTCTTGAACTTGGAACTTCTGCTTTAAACTCTTCGCTTACATGACCTAACCCACTATGCAAAAAGTGTGTAATAGGTTTCTTTTACAAAAACGTTTTGACTTTCTTAAAAACAACTTTTTCACTTTGAAAACAAAAATTCTAGCGCTAGTTTTTCATGAGAATCGAAATTTTTCCATATGAAAAAAAACAGCAATTGTTTTTAATCAAAACTGAAACTTGATGTGACATAAAACCGAAAATTTGTAAACACAAAAATCCAAAAATTTGCTAATAACCGAAAGTTTGCCGATACACTTTTAGCAAAACCGAAACCTTGCCTCTTCATTTCTTCATCCATGGCTTCTTCATCTTCATCATTACATGATTATGTACATTACGTAATCAAAGAAAACATAAAGATGAAATCAAGGAGGAAACATAACTTTGATAGGCCACCCTCCTTGTTACAACCAAATGAACAAAACCTACAAGGTAACTTTAGAATCTATGGACAACCAAAAGAGCAAAACATACACCATATATATTTCTATCACATAAAAATATGCAACATACAAAAAATGATTGCCAACCCATGCATCATATATAGGAACCAAAATCATGCGTAATAAAAATGGCTCTGATACCAATTGTTAGATTAGACAAATAAAGCATGCATGATTTGGATAAAGCAGTAGATTTCAAAACTTTTTAGAAATTAAAACTATAGTGGAAGCAACATAACTAAATCAGCATGCATAGCCATACATGATACGGTATAAGGATAATAAACATAAGAACAAGGAGGTAGAAATTATATTACCAATTCCTTTGCTATAACTTTAACTCCTCGCTGTGCTATCCTATCCTTAGCAATGTATCCTCTCCTCAGAGATATATCCTCTTCTTATTACTGTATCCTCTTCTCGATATTGTATGCTCAACCAACGCGATCTACCACTTGTTCTTCTTGGACAACTTGGTTAACAAGATCCTTTAGTGGGAAAGGAGAAGAAAACTTAAAGAGATTTTTCCCTTAGAAGAAAGAAGCCAATTTTTGAGACACTTCTCATGCAGTTTTGTCAATACCATGCAAAATAGGAGAGACAGAGTAAAAAATGCAAGAACCCCTTCTTACACCTTCTCAATTTCAGTTTTCATCATAAGAAAGAGGAGATTTGCATCAAATGAATCACTTCATTCTTTAATCATTCATAAAGAAGCCAATGAATGAGACTCTTCTCATTTATCTTTAAGATGGCTAAAGACAATTAACCTTAATGAGACATATCAATTTCGGTTTTGTGATGAAAGAAGGAAGATGGTCCATCATAATGCGCCTCTTTCTTATTTAATCCAATGAATGCTAATAGGATGCATGCTATCATTAAAGACCTCCATTAAACCATTTAATGATAAGGTCATTACTCCATTTAATGATAATAAAACATGTTAAAACCATCTTTAATATAGCAAATCAATACTAAATGTACAGCTGCACATTCAGTCCATTAAAAACAAAATTCTATCTCCATTTATCTTAAATAACTTTGTTTTAATTTAATTAATCTAATTAAACCAAAGCCTAGCCCATTTCTAAATGTTCAATTAGGCTTCTAATTAACAATTAATTAGTATAAGCTCAACATTCAATCATAGGCTTTAAAATCTCTATTTGTATTTTTTATTTTACTTGATAACCCTCCTAGAAGCCAAGTGGCGAATCTTATTGGACTTCGATAATTCAAGCTCCAATAAGCCTAGAATTAATTTAATCTCACTAGAATTATTTCTACCTTATTAACTAAATGTCATTCCACTAAAGACAATTAGTTGAACTCTTGAATTATTAAATATTATCAGAACACATATTTCAAAGAAGATGTCCAATTGCAAACCCTATTATGAACCTTATTATAGTCATCCGCATAATAAAGGTTAAAATTACCGTTTTGCCTTTATATTAGTTTTTCCTTCTAGATATCCCGTTTTACTTTATATGGTGATTAACACACAAGATCTCATCTTGATGTTAAGAATTGATGGGTAGCTAGTCCGTCAATCTACTAGCGCCAGTTTAATCACCAATTTCCATAAAACGTCTAGAAGTGATGATATCACTATAAACTCTTTATTTGAGTGAATGTTCCCTAATACATGTTTAAATTAATAATTCCAACATGCAGACACTGGATTAATACTTTGTAAAAATCCATTCCGATCATATCAAGAATTAAAATGAAATACATATGAGTTCACCACTCATCAAGACTGTGGTCCATAATAGACGAATGCTCAAGTTGTATGTTGTAAGATTAAAGTAACGAACCACTTTATTCTTAAAACATACTTGATTTTAGATTCATTTAATAGTGCCATTATCAACAGTCAACTATTATCATGATATGAAACTCTTCATTCCCTCGAAGAAAACTCTTTTACTTACATGGAGATAAATTGTAACACTACAGTCTAAACTATAATCAAGCAACCAATTTGATTATTCAATTGTGAATCCATTATTTTAGATTCTTATAATATACAATTTTCCTATACATCTCTATGTGTATGTATATTACTTACAAAAGAATCTTGGTAACTTATGACTAGATATATAATGCTCATAAAAACCAAACTCTTTTATTTTTATTAAATATAAATATTTTCATTATGAAACTGTAACTAGAAGAAAATTAAGTTATAAGTAAATAAACTTACTTTCCAGGGCACTATATTTACATGACTCCAACAAGAACAAGTTAATCTTAGAAGAAAGACAAGAATTTATCAAGATTCATTAAATATTTAAGATTCAAGAATTAAATTTTATGATAATAATTTCTTATTTTTATTTCTTTCATATTTTTATTTTATTATTTCATGTTTGATTATTAACTATTTAGGATATATATGTAGAATGGACCCTAAAATGGAATTTTTTTAGTTGATATTTTATTTTAATGAATATATAATTTTCTTAAGATTTATCCATATTCTTATAATTGATTGAATTAAAGAATTAAAATTACAAGGTTCAATTCTTTATTCATAAATTAAGATTTGAGAGTTGAAATATATGATTAGATCATGACATGGATAAGTAGGATTTTATATATTGAGAGAGAATATAACTAAAACATATAAATTTCTATGTGTTCAAGGAATTAGAAGTATTCATTAAACTAGAGTGAAGTAGAGCATAGTAAAGTCTTAGGAAACGCCTTACCCTAATCTAGTTTATTCATATATTATCTTATTCTTGTTTACTATTTTTTAGTATTTTAAGTGATTTTTTTATTTTACATTTTTTATTAATCATAATTATTAGCCTAGATAATTGAGCTTATGAATACTCACTACTAACCCTATTCTAAATAGGATCAACTTGTGCTCGCCTATTGATCGTTGTATTTTGCTTTATGTTTTATGGTGTGAATTGTTATGTAATTAGTGTAAATTTGAGTATTGAGTGTGTATATAGAGTTTAATTGAGTCAGTTTGTGTGTTTAAGTGTTTTATGGGTTAGTTTGAATCTTTGAGCTTAATTGTTATATTTTTTATATACCTTGATGTGCGTGCTAGTGTTGCAAGGAAAACAGGGAAGAACGGTGAATATTTGAGGAGTTTCGTGCCAAAGGATATAGGCCACAATCGTGCACAGTGGCTACAATCGTGACAGAAAAGGAAAAGTCAACAGTGTCAATCGTGCATAGTTTCTGGGTGTGGTTATGATAGAAAGGTTAAAGCGCCGACCATTATCATGACATGTAGGGCCACGATTATGCCTTGTGATGAGCTAACACGAAAACTCAATTTTTTGGACCGTTTTGACCTGAGTTTGACCTAAGGATCCCACAGAATAAATAGAACATTACATGACAGCCACCAATGGTCATTAGAGAGAGCCAAAAAGCTCTGCAAAGAGTGAGATTTCATCATCTTAAGAGAGAACGTAGAGAGACATGAAGAGATTGAGGAAGGAGACAAAGGAAGAGTGACACGGAGACAAGCTAGATGCAAAGTATTTTCAAAAAATGGTGGTTTCCCATCGTTGCCATTGCCGAGATTCCATTCCTAAGTGTATCTCCATGTATTTTAGTTTTATTATTGTATAGAATTGAAATAGGTATTGGTATTGATTGTGTGAATTTTGAGTTGTGTTTACACTCACCTTTGGATGTTAATTTTTAAGATTAATGAAATTCGGTTGATTATGTTTTCTGCTGCTTAATTGTGATTTCCATTATGTGTGTAATAATTCAACAATAAACTGAGAGGTTAAGCCAGGTAAAAATCATTGATTTGGGCTAACGAGAGTTAGGTAAATTGATAGGTGGAGAATTGAGTCAAACCAGTAGAGTCGTGAAATGAGAGATCCAGCATAGATTCCCAGTAGGTTAATAAACAATTTAGAACTAATTTAGGTTTTGGGCTAATTACAAATCAAGTGATCGTAATTTCCATAATTTGAATTAGGGATTATTAATTAGGGTTAAGAATTATAACTTGAGAGAGAGTAATTCACCCTAGGATCGTCTAGGCCCATCAATTTGTTAGTTGCATAATTTGTTAGGTTTTGTTAAATTTCAAATTAAATCGCCTTTCTCTACCTTGGTAATTTCTTGGTTAATCTTAGGTTGGTTATAAGTTGCTGTTTGTTTACTATTTTGGTGCTTTAATTTCTCATATTTGATTCTTGATTAATTTAATTTATGTTTTAGTTAATTAATTAGGTATTGCGAACTTAGCTGCCTTAGATTTTAGGACTAGTTCCTTTCCTTATGGGATCGATACCTTAGGTACTATGTGAACGACCCGTGCACTTACAGTGATTACTAAGGTTATAAATAGTAAAACTTAGCACGTGTAACCTCAAGCGAACACCTATGCTCGCTACATTTGTATCGTGAGCTTATGATTATAACATACTTGTAAACTGATGTTATCAATGTCCTCTCTTTAAGCACTTACAATATTTGACATCTTAATTCAAGTTGTTTAGCAGGAATTAGCCTTAGCTTTATCTCCATTTATCTTGTGCACTTTTGGTTTAGTTAGTTTATATTTTGACTTTAGAGTTTTATCTTCCTCTATACTGTATGGTTTGCTATATGATGAAGAACCAACATTAGAAACATAAAAAAATTAATTAGCATATTTTTAATTTGTCTTTCTATCTTCATGGATGTGTGAAACACATAATCTAACTTTAAGTAATGGTATGGCTTAACAATATTGACAATTTCTGAATTTAGCCTATAAATGGAAATAAGCTATTGTTTCTTCTTAATCTTCCTCCATATTTGCCTTAACTATTGCAACCTTCATCTACTTATGGTCTTCCTCCACACTCTTTAAACGTTAAGTTAACATTTGCAGCTTTTGATAAAGATCCGTATAGTAGGCACTTAGTATAATACCCTCAACATTATTTCCAACTCTTTCCACTTCTTTATAGGTGGCTCTCAATTTTTTCGAATGAGAATATGTTAATTCTATCAATTTATAATATAATCGTTAAACTCTGAAACTTCTATTTTATCATTTTTCTCCTCCAGGAAGTTATAATGATCAAACATTAAATTTACACTTTTTTCTACTCTAATTAGGTATTTAGGCCTATCCTTCCTATAAATAATGATGTCAACATTTTAATATTACCTATGTTGTTATCCACATTTTAATTTTCCCCCTCCTCGTCTCCTTGTTCTATCTCCTTTTACACTTCTTTCTCTATTATCCCACCTTATATTCTAGTAACCTAAGTTTTTGGTAGCACTATCAACCTTTTTATAAGCCTCAAAGTCATCCATCCTAGCAAATATAAGTGAGTTATATTGTTATCTAGCTATAATAGCTTCATATTTCCCTAAAATGTTCCTAACTTTACTGGATTATCAAATAAATTATTCGTATTAGCCTTATATAACATTCATGATGAACTTTTATTCTATCACCAATCTTTCCTCTTTACTTATTTTTTATTTTTAGGTGATTTTTTTCAATTTTGAGTCATATTAAACTTGCACGAAAATAATGGTTGCAAAAGCACTCCCTTATACACTTCTCTCAAAATTCACTTTACCTTATAAACTAAACTCTTAAGTAATGGTTATTTAAAAACTAGAAAATAAAAATAAAAATCTAGTTCAAATATTCTCCCTTTATTAAATAACTCCTAAGGAAGCAAATTAATTAGAAAACAAAGAAACATTAGTATAGGCTAAGATAATAAGAGTAATAAAGCTTTTAAATTAAGCTCAACGGAACTCAATTAAAATGAATAGAAAGATATGAAAGAACCCAAGAAGCTAGAAAAAGTAAGACAATAAGGAAACATAATGTATATGATGTAAGAATGCCTTACTTTTACTAAAGTAGAAACAACAATCCTTACTTATATAGGATAACACAATTTTTATCCCTTTATGTATGCTTTACATAAGACCTTTCAAAACTTCACTTCACACCCTATCCAAATATGTTATATATAATATTATTTGAATTAACTTAAAAAATCAAGAAATAAGGAATAAGGCATTTAATATCAATTTGTTCTTAACAAATCTTAATAATGACAAGAATGATAAATAAAATTGAATTTATAGGAAAAAGACACAGGAATATTAAAAATATATAAATAGAAATTTCAAGAACAAACTTAAATATAGAAGATGTCTCTAATACCAACTTTGATGTGAACCTTACCAATAGGACTAGTCAGATATGATATCAATATAAGCAGGACCAAGGACCATTCCATCAAGAGAAGTTTTATCCAAAAAATCAATCACAAAAACATAAAAAATGATAAAAGTCACTAGACTTATAGAAAATATATGATTGTAAGTGATAATGTTTGAGGGTTAAATGACTATTAACAAGTTATGTAAGATTATAAGCTTTTAAAAAATCTAATCACAAATTTATCAAAAAAATTAAATAAAATCTCTTTAAACGTTTTGGATTTATCAATATAACGATAAAATGTCAATTACGATAACAAGAAGACCTTTTATCCTTAACATTTTTCTTCTAAAGCTTAATTTTTATCTAACCCTACAATCTTAAGAATTTGAACATTTTGTCCTCATCTGAGATATTTTGCATGTCTAACATCAAATATGTGAATTACTTAACATACTACCTTAATGATCCATCTTGCCTCAGATAATTCAAAACTTTCTTGCTTCATTTTCTCCTAAATATCAATAAAAGATCCATCTACATTGATACCAGTTGAGGTATGTTTCCTTCACTATAGGTTTCTATTTATCCACTATGTATATTATCATAATTCAAAGCCTTTTTAAATTGGACACTTTTTTTTTACTATAAAGTGTTGCTCGTTCTACTAACCATTGAAACCAAATGCCACAAAGGCTTTTTTGGGCGTACAAAATTGAATATATATCTTCGTGCAGTAATCAACATTAAATCTACTAAAGCCTAAATTAGTCTTCCTCTGCAATCACCAACGAATATGTTTGTTTGTTTTAAATGCTTATGCCACTCATTCATAAAGAAACTATACAAAGGACTCGAGTTACTTTCAAGTTGAAGCACTCTGCAATATAATCTCTTGAGACCTTTCTCAAAATTCTTCATAAAAAATTTCTCTTAAATTGGTCAACTCTCTCATATATATGATAAGCCTATATTTTATATGTTATTAAGGTTTAACTTATTTGTAATTTAGCATCTTTATTAACGTGTTTTTATATAGATAATATGATAGTTTCTTACGTTCGATTCGTTAACTTATAGGTAATAATTTTTAAGGAGAAATCCTTGTTTAATTTAAATTTTTCATAAATTTTAAATTGAGAAGATATTTGCCTTATTTGGAAGTTAATAAAATGAAAAAAACTTTAAGGAAGGATTCAAAGAAAATTTGAAGCTAAAAAATATATAAAAATTATAGAATTTGGTGAAAAAAGGCCTTATAAGTGTTAAACATAGCTAAGAGACAAGTAACTATCTCTCTTGAGGTTTAAAAGTTGAAAAAATAAAACCTAACCACTAGTTATGAGTTGGTATCAAATTTTGATTACATGTTACCTAAAAATAAGTGTAGTTTTAAAAGTTAATCTATACTGTTTAGAACCTTACCCAAAACTAGTCATGTAATACATAATATGAGGGCACGTAGAAGCATAATTTCAATCGCTTTAGGACTATTATGTAACTTATGATTTAACTCAGTTTTGGGAATTCTTAAGATCAAGAAGGGATTTACATTAAGATTAGGGGATAATAGTGACAACTCTTTTAGTCCTTTCTTTCTCTTCTTTCTTTCATGTTAATATTGATTTGCTTTAGTTGTTTTATATTTAGGAATCAATTTATGGTTAGGAATGTAATTTATGATGGATATTCAATTATTAATGCTTCATGAGTTATTTGTTTGGTTGAATTTATTCTCTTTAATCATTACATATTGGATTTGTGGCTGGTCATTAGAGAATAACTCTTAGGATATTTTTAGAAATTAAAGAATTCATTACTAACCAAAATAGTCTATACAAATATAAACCAAAATTTGAGGAAAAGCTTGACCACTATAAAGTCTAATAGTTATAAAATAAAAAAGAGCTTAACTATTTCTCAAAACAACTAGAACTGCTAGAGTGGAAAAGAATTGATGTTAGTTAAACCATTAGAATGAATTATTTTTGTCAAAGCAGTAAACTACAGGATAAAGCCATTTATAAGTTGTAATTTAGGTAAATTTTATGTGCCATGAGTTGTACCTTTGTGAGTCCAATAAGCTCCCAAAGTAGCACATCTTTAATGATAAGTTGATGTTGAAAAATACTATTATTTCTTTCCCTTCAAAAAGTATGTATAATATATTCCAAGGAAATTTTTTATGCCAAACCATCTCTATTGCATAGTTTATAAGAATGAAACTATTCAAAGTAATGTCATTCCAATTCACTAATGAAGCAGTGAAGTTACCTCTATGTAGCATTATTCTCCATATATAGCATGATAAGTCACATTGGAAGAAAAGGTGCTCTAAAGTCTCTTTGTTTTGACTACACAAAGAGCAAATTCTTATTGCTTATGAACCTCCTAGTTTTATTAGCTATAGATATCTTCATTGTGATAGCTAAAGTGTCAATGAAGCTATTAGGTTAGCTTGGTTAAACCAAAATAAATTGTTCCATCCGAATTAAGGAGCTTGAGGTCGCAATAGTAGTCTACATAAGTAACTGGAGAAAATTTCTAGATAAGGACTAAGATGCAAAGTAAAATCTGTGCATTACAAGAGTGAACATTCTTGGTTTAGAGAAAGAGATTTCTTAAACTAGGATGGTAAATAAATATATTAACTATACTTAATAACTTTAATTAAGGTTAATTGCGCACATAAGAGGTCTTAATTCCTCAATTAAAAATATTTGTGCCTCAAGAGTAGGAATAGATAAATTAGGTTATTTGATGAGTAGGAATAGATAAATTAGGTTATTTGTTATTTCAACCTTGATAATCAATCTTGCATGATAATTAGAATTTTACATAACTGAATTCGAAGCTCTACCATTCTCTATCTTGATCCTTTTCCTACAATTTAATTATCTATCTTTTGTTATTTTGGTAATTTGATTGCTTTATGTAAAATATTTTTTTATTTTGTTTCATTGTTTGACTAGGATCAATAAGTTTAGTAGTATAGTCTTTGTGGGATCAATTCTCTATAATATTCTAAATTTTATTGCTTGTTATAGTCAATTATGTGCATTGACAATTCAATCAAGCTTTTGGCATTGTTATCATGGACTATTTAATTGCTATACTAGTAATTATAGTTTTTCTTTTATTTTTTTTATTTTCAAGTAGTTGATGTGAGATAGGAGATCGACGGGTGAAAACTTGGATGACCTACTTCCTATGGATATTGAAATCAAATCGAACTATAAATAGAAAAAAAAAGAACAAGAGATTAGATGTTTTTAAATCAGGATAACAACATTGTTGGTATGAAGCTACATCATCCACTTTAAATTCATATATGAGATATTTAAATGTTGGTGATTAGTCTAAGTTCCTCATATATAATGTTGATTTAAAGAGTAAGGAACAATTAGTTAAAGCAAATCCATCTTTTATTACTACAAACATTCAATGGATGACCTAGGAACTAAATAATCACATTCCTCAAAAAGTTCTATTTAATCATATAAACACTTCCAATAAATGGTATTATAAAAGATGAGCTTCATATGAGATGATTTCTATACTATATGAGAGATCAAACAAGGGCCCAGTTAATCTTGATCAAGGTGGATCATTTAAGCAATGAGATCAAGGATATGGTGCTTTTATGTTACAATTTTCCCCCATATATGACCACTAGGTTAACGATTTAGATTCAGAGCTTTGCATAAAAAGATGGAAAAGCATTCCACAAGGTTTGGGATAAATTTTTGAGTTGTTAATACTCATAATATTATTATTCCTTATATTTGGTTATGCAATTCTTTTATAAAGGCCTTACACTTACATTTCTATTCTTAGTTAACATTGTAGTAAGAGTGACCATATCAATAAAAAATAGTGACGACATCAAGGAGTTATTACAAATTTAGCTAGAAATTTGTTAACAAAGGTGGTAAGGCAAAAGTCAAAAAGCTTCATTTATAAGGTTCAAGCACTTTCAAACCTTGCATCACAAGTAGCTAACCTTTTGAACAAGATGAAGATTTTTTTAAACTAAGACGAGCGTATTAGGGAGCCATGCTATCAACGTAGCATATATGGGTATCCCTCCCATATATGACGAATATAGAGTCGACCTTAAATTACTATAAAAAGAAGAATTACATGGATGCCTATTGAGAAAATAAGCTATGAAAAATAAACCCTTCTAAAGTACTTATAATATAAAGTGGAGAAATTAGTTAAATTTCCCATAGAAGGAGCATAGAGCTAGAGTGGATAGAACTATGAGACCATATAAATTCCAAAATGTCCTAATTTTTAATAATCACAACCAATATAGAACCAAAGAATGGAATAGATGCTTAAACAATACTTGTCTTCTATAAATGTAAAACTAGATAACTTTAGGAAACTTAAATCTCTAGTAGGTAGATATGAACAGAGATGTAGTCTAATTTTTCTTGCATTTGTAACTTAGAGTTGCAAATGAGCTAACTAGCTAAGGTGATAAGTGAATAAGTTTAAGGAAAGCTTCCTAGTAATGTGAAGGTGAATCCTAGAGATCAAGTGTTAGCCAGATCAAGTGTTAGCCATTAATTTTAGGGAGTCTCAACACACTTGTTTTTGAAATTGTATCGATTATATAAAAGGAAGAGAAAAGGTTGGAGAAGCCTAAGTAAGAGACTGAGAATGAGATGGAAAGAAGCAAACTAACACCAATTTCATCTTCCACTAATAATGGATAGGAAAAGACATCTGAAGCCATTATGAAACCCTATATGTTACCCATTTCATACCCCTAGAGGTTAAAGAAATAGAAGGATTAAGACAACTTCAAGAAGCCCTTAGATATTTTTAAAAAGTTCTAGATATTTTCAAGAAGTTAGATAACAATATACCCTTTGCTGAAGCATTAATTCAAATGCCTTTATATAACAAGTTTTTAAAAGAGATCCTCAATAAGAAAAGGGCATGCTACATTACCTTTAACTGAAGAGTGCACTGTAATCTTGTATAACAAATTATCTTTAAAGTTTAAGGATCTATGCATTTTTATAATTCCATTCAATTTTGGTGCTTTTAAGGTTGTTAACTATTTATGCGACTTAGGTGTTAGTGTTAATCTAATACCTATATACTATTTTAGGAAGATTGGAATAGGAGAAGTCAAGCTTACTATAGTGTCGCTCTAGCTGATAGATTAGCTCAATAATTACCCAACTGGGTTAGTGGAAGAAGTACTTGTTAAAGTAGAAAAATCCATCTTTCCTACTAGTTTTCTAATAATGATGTTCCATCATCTAAGGTAGACTATATTTTCATACAAGAGGGCTAAGGGTAAGTTGGGTCTTTGAAAGTCTACCTACATTTGATGATGAATGTTATAGGATGGAAGTTATAGGTCCTATTTTGAATTAAATACCTAAAGTTATGACATAGTGGTTAATAGGACAACTAAGAACTAATAGGGTGTGCTTTTAAAGTGGAAGAAGAGGGCTATAAACCCCTATGTATGAGCTTTGATGAACTATGAGGAAGAAATCCTAAACCCTTACCATCCACAAAAGAAGAATCTAACCAATAATTAAAGAAATTTCCTCCTCAGATAGGTGCAGATTATATTATGTTTTGATATATTTTTAAGCGTATTTTCAACTATTTCGTAGATGAATATAATGTGTATAGGCTTAGAATTGTATTATTGTTAATGTTTGTATGGATTTTCAATGTTTATTTAGTTTAAAGAAAGAATTGGTTCTTAATGTTATGTTTCATGACTTTTTCTATGTGTTTGTGAGTGTTTGGAATCAGAAAATCAAAGAATGAAGAAGATGGAGGAAGCTTGAAGGTGTCACAATCATGCACAATTGATTATGATCATGACAGAGGGAAACAATATGAGAATGGTGGTGACTCCAAGGTCATGATCGTGATAAAGCTTTTCTAGCTCAATTTTTTTTGTATTTTAAAGTTTTGAAGCTATTTTTAGAACCAAATTAAGTGGGAAACCATAGAAAGAATCTTAAAGGCCTTAAAAACTATATAAGAACAAGCATAAAAAAAAAAGGTTAGCAGTCAGTACATTAAAGAATATCAAGAGGAGAAATGAAGAAGAGTTTCAAAGAAATTTCAAATGTTCTGCTCAAGGCGCAGGTTAGTTTTTCCTTTTTTTCCTTTAATTTTTTCATTTTCTTAGATGTTTATATAGATTTCTAAGATTTTTGACATGATTATAGGTTTATAGATCCTTATTATGGATTGCTTTTGAAATATTTTATGAACGTTATTTCTTGTTGAATTCAATACGTCTTGAATGTTTGTGATAAGTTTCATGCACATAATTAGTATTAAATCAAGGAAGTCAATCAAGTTATTATTGCTAAGATGTACAACAAGAGTTGGAAACTTAATAGACTACAATGATCAGATTAATGAACAATTGAAGAGTGATCTTTATTGTGAATTAATTAAACTCCAAATCTAACTGAAGAATTTAGAAGTAGTTTGGTGAATCCAAAAATTACAGCTCTATGAATATCAAATTCAATTAACGTTACTTAATTAGATCTTAATAGAGATTAATCAAGACTTTAGAATATCTTGGATCAAACATAAATTGAATCTACAAGAATAAGGGAAATAAGGTAACAATAGAATAGTTCCTAAGTCTTCAACTTCAATAAATATCAATTTAATTGACAGCTCAACTATTTTATTATTTAATTGTTTTGTTTATTATATTTTTAAATTTTTGTTATTTATTTTATTTCAAATCAATTGTTAGTACCTTTGACAAAGTTATTTTTCTTACTATAAGAGATGAACTGTATACTTGCTGGTGTTGAGAGTTTTATTATTATATATATAACTTACTCAACACTCATTAGCATTATACATAATTAGGATGCAATAATATTCTTCATGTTAATATCTCTCATTCTCTTAGTTTTGTATAGGTAAGTAGTTCAGCTCATCTAATTAGAGATCATGGATGAAATAAGAGCTTAAATGGAAAGTCTAGTTAAAAGACTTATATAGAAGTTCTTTTTGGGAGGGAACTTGATGATTCTAACTTTACTTTTATTTTAGTTTCAACATTTTTAATTTTTACTAATGCTTGTTTTCTTTTATAGGAAAAAGTTTATAGAACTTTTTATATCTTTTCCTTACCAACCTTGTATACAATTAGTGAAGGTCTCTCAATCATAATTATCTCTTATGATTGAGTTTACAATATTATTTATTTGATATAGAGCATAATATCATACAAAAATGTGGGGGTCTAAATTTCTAAGATTTTTTTATTTTTGTGTTCTAATTAACTTATTGTCTTAATAATTTTATTATTTGTATATTTTAGGTTGAAAATTTTAGATTATTTTGTCTTGATTCATGTATAAATATCATTTGTGCTAAGTCAAAGGCTATGGGAGTGGAAAGTTAGTAAAAATAGGGAAGACAAGTTGAGTAGAAGAATGAATAGGTGTATAGAAAGTAACTGGTGTTAGTCTATCGTCTGGGCCATGTACTAATATAAAAATAACAAGAAGAAGAGTAAAGATAGAAGAAAATCGATGCTAGTATTAGTAGTATGTCTAAAGTTGGTCCCATAATAGATAAAAGCACTAAGGAAATGGAAGCATATCAATCTTGGTGTCAAAGTTACTTATAATCTCGATCTCATCCTAAAATTTATTCCTATATAAATCTAACTTAAATTTTCTAAGGCTAAAACCCTAACTCTCTAAACTCTTTCACTTCTTAACCTCCCTAACCTTAAATTTTCACCTAAATTTTTCTCCTAACACCAAACTTAACCATCCCAAACCCAAATCCAAATCATTCCCAAAAGCCCAAAACGTAACTCCCAAAAATCAAATTATCTATGAATCAATAAATTTTTACAATTAGAATAAAATTTGGGATTTTTACTATAATGTTTTTTGGAGATGTAACGAACATATCATAGCTTCCGTCATCATCAAATAAAGTAAAATTATTTAATTTCATAGTAATAGCATGTCAAACTTACAGCCTGTTTGGTTCACGGAATAGAATAGTTATTCTTTGGAATAGAAAAGACGAGGAATAGAATAGAATGTGTATTACTTTGTTTGGTTTAAGG
>JAOSBN010031233.1:0-16300 GCA_027563595.1 Erythroxylum suave
TGTGGGAATCGTTTGAGGGGGAGTGGGTGGGAGTAATCCCATACCGCTGGGAAAGGCCAACGAAGCATGCCTTATAACGCTGTGGACACCTTCCCCCTACAGAGGCCTTTTAAAACTGTGAGGGGGCCGCAACGGTAGGCCGAGAGGACACAGATCCCTCTTCTCCCAAAGCGGACAGTATATGTGGGCCCCGTAGCCGAACCACATTCCACGACTGTAAGCGACCCATATCTATCAAAGATAAGATGTAAAAGATAATAATAATAAGCATGACCTAGAATATATAAGGAGTGACAAGGCTTAAGCTCGAACTATATGTAACCTAGAATTGAAATAGAGAGATACACAGTTTAGGATGTGAGCATGCTAGAGCACATTTCTCCTCCTCAAAAGAAGTTAAGATATCAATTATCTTGGCCATGATTATGTCCCAAATTATATCTTAGAAGGATAAATCGTATTTAAAGTGTGAAAATCCTAATTTTTATAAAACTTTCAGTGGCTTCGCATGTCTTATATTCTTTTCTCTCCAAAAGATTAAGGTTAGCAACTGAAACGTACTTAATCCCTTAGGAGGTCAATTTCAAATCTATATTTTTTTACCAAGAAATCAAGATGTTAACTCATTTCAATAAAATAAATTGACAATAATAATCTTCATCTAAATCATTACTATCATGGTTTCTTCAGTTTTTTTTTCTTTGATTTTAACATGATTCGTGGCTAAATAGTTCCCTCATTAGATAGGAAGATTCCTTGTATTTATCTTTATATGATTCAACTCAATTTGATTTATGAAATAGAATCAATATTTGAGAATCATCTTTGATTGTTCTCATTGCAGATTTACTCATGTCGACGTTTAAATAGTTTTAAATTCATTGGTAAATGATTTGAGAGAGCCTACTTCTGAGTGGATCATGACTTAGATATTAGTGGTTGAATATGGTAGTAGAGATATACCTACATGATATTTCTAATGCTAAGGTAACCTTTCAACAAGTTTCATAGAAGTTAATGTAGATAAATGGGTGGTTATAATTTGAGATAATACAATTTTACAGTCTAAGAGATTCTCTCAGTCCAAATGAGAAGTCTATTTTAAGTGAATTAAATAGTAACATAAAAAATGATACTAATAAAGTACTTACTAAACACAAATTATCATTGATTTCTTTATCTAACAAACTATTGTTTCTTATTCTCTTGGATGCTATTTAGTTTTCGTTTTTTATTTTTACCCAAGATTCAATCATCAATATTTATCTTTATTAACTCTTTAGACTAAATAGAAGAAGGGTATTTTAAGATCTAAATAGTTTTACTCATCAACGATAAATATATGTTCCTCACTTTGTGGTCAATAAAAAAAATTTATAGAAACAAAAAAGCACACACGAACAAATTGAGTTTAAATGTTTCGGTAGGTTAACTCGCTATAGTTGAATTATGTCACCTATAAAAATATAAATGTATTCATTGTTAATAAGTTGTGATATGCAATTTTATAAAATGAAAACGTCTTACTGTTTCAAATAATTTACCTGCAACTATCAGACATAAAATACTAAGATACTTGAAATAGTTTTATACCCAGTTCGTATTGATGGTTGATAGAGAAATTAAGGAATGTTTTACTTATTCCCGATCTTTTACTTATTAATGTGGCTGTAAACAAAGAAAGTGACAGAAATGTTCCTTTTGTTGTCGATATTGGAGAATTCATTGCTTCATGTATTGAAGGAGGAGAGAAACGTTAAAGGTTCTAGCTAAACGAATTATTTTTAACTCTGATTTGTTCAGATTCATCTTAATTCTCACTTCTATCCTCATCCAAGTTCAATGCTTTAATTACTAAAAATCTATATATAAGTATACTAAAACACCACTTATCCTATTATCTGTATGCAGCACAGTTACCATACAACTTGCTGGAACATTGAAAAAAGAAGTACAGTTGCCACCACATGGACTACTGTTTAACCTTGCTCTATGCGTTGCTAATCTTTAGGGGCTTAGCAGATGGAATCAGAACCGAATTGTTTACGCCTAAGATTCATAGTGGCATTGGTACAATGGGACAAGAAGATACTCACGGTATTTGCAAATCAATGATTGAAGCCTATGTTTGCGAAGAACATTTGGTAATGAATGGGTTGTCAATTGCATTCATGATGTACAGTTTGTCATAAAAACTGCAAAATGGTTTTCAGGTGACAACACACGATGGTTATGTTCTCAGTTTACAGCATATTCCAGTGGGGATATCAGGTGTGAAATCAGGAGCAGGACCACCGGTTCTACTACAGCATGGTTTGCTAATGGTAAGCGGAATTCGTACCCTTTTGATAGTGTTAGAGAACACAATAAACGTGTTCCTATGGCAGGATGGAACAACCTGGCTGCTGTTACCTCGAGAGAAATCTTTAGCACTACTCCTGGCAGATAACGGCTTCGATGTATGGATTATCAGCACTCGTGGAACCAAATATAGTCGGGGCCATACATCTCTCAGTCCAGACGAATCGGTTGTTCCTATTTCTCAGTTCAAATCTGTAGCTGCTCTTCACCAATTTAACGTTTACATCACTTTATTGGAACTGGTTTTCTTTAGGCCTACTGGAATTGGTCGTGGGATGAACTAGCTGCCTATGATCTTCCTGCTACATTCCAATATGTACATGATCAAACAGGACAGAAGTTACATTATGTTGGACATTCGCAGGTTTCTTCCTTTTAATTTACTGCTTCATGCTATTGTCAGAGCTATAAACATCTATTCAGATCCTAGCTTGAATTCTTTTCTAGGGAACTCTGATTGCTCTGGCGGCCTTCTCACGAAATCAGCTGTTAAGCATGTTGAGATCAGCTGTGCTGCTAAGCCCAATTGCTTATCTTGGTCACTTGACCTCACGGCTTGGAAGGGCTTACGCAGAAACCTTTCTTGCTGAGGTGAACATTGGTAACTCCTTTACTGTCAATCGTTCTTTGCCAAAGTCTCTATTAATCAGCTGATGCTGTGTAACAGGATTTGTACTGGTTGGGACTTAAGGAATTTGTTCCAAGGGGGTAATGATGGAACTTATCTCAACTTCCTCCTTATGTATATCAATGCTTCCATTTGTACGATGAAAGCTGCGATCTTAAAACTTCACTTCCTCAAATATATACAGTAAACTAGATGATTTGAAAGAACAAAAAGAAACTTCGTACCGTCATCTTCTCCAAGTTCATGATGTGAACTCGTCTTACTACGTTCAACCAGTGAAACAACCATGAAAAGACTTTTGTTCCTGGCATCCTGAACTTTCCAGGGCTTTCTCAAAAATTCTTTTTCAACCCAAACCCAAAGCCAAACGTCAGTACATGTGAATCCCCAAGCCATTAATTTTTCAGACTAATACCGACCAATTAACCGGTGTCTCTATTTGTTACATTCTATTCTTCATCTAACTTTTGGTAGTTGAACAGGACTAGCGTAGCCAAATTTCTTGGGCTTGTCTGCAAGGTACCTGGTGTTGACTGCACCAACATGTTCACTGAGTTCACAGGTACATAAATGTCAACGATTACAGGAGTATAACTGAAAACTTAAATCCTTTTAATTTTTTTTACTGATCTTTTTATTTTGTTAAATTATTTCAGGTCAGAATTGCTGCCTGGATTCCGTCGTCATGGATGCGTTTCTTCAACATGAGCTACAGCCAACGTCAACAAAGAACATGGTCCATCTTGCTCAGAGTAAGTGATCCTTATCTCTAGATTTACCAACACAATAACCTTTTTCTTTTAGGCTACGAAATTTGAAGTTACATCATCATGAACAAATCTTCTTTTTTTCTCTTTTGTTTTTCTGAGAAAATGAAGAAAATCTTATTGCACTGGCAAGAAAACCAAACAAAAGTTATAATGGTTTTGCACCATGCATGCTGTTCTGTAGAAGAAAGGTAATATCTTACTATAAGCTTATACACTTAACTAAACAAGCATGCAAGGAAGTTACCGATTACCAAAGCCCTAATTTATGGAGAGTACAGAACTCATTTGGTCTTCTACTTTCTGAGCTAGTAAGAATTGCTTGAGCCATAGTAAAGTGTTGTTGATGAATTCGGAATTGGAGAACTGTTTGTCTTGAAAGAGTCTTAAGTTCGTTTACCTCCGTCGAGATTAAGTACCTTAACTTATCATAAGTTTGGATAATAATAGAGCTTGCCCACCAGTAAGGAGGAAGAGAAGCTACAATTACGGAGAAGATGATTGTGCTTCTTAGGTGCTAGATTGCATAGGTTAGGTGTTAATAGCTAACCATAGGTTAAATGACGCCTTTGGATTGTGATTAGGAAACCAAATCAGCCTCCACCATAAAACCTATTCTCCACGAGGCCTATGTAGGTATAGAAGAGATTTGTTTGTGAAGCATTTTGATCTTTGAAGGACCACTCGGGAATATCCTGTTCCTGTTAATTTGGTAAGTAGTAATTAGGGAGATGCTCCGTGATCCAAGAAAATCCTCTAAACTTGTATTACAATAATGAATTAAGAACGTCATAAACGCTAACTACCATAGATATAGTTTCGCCTTCTGGATAGAAATGGTTTTTGTTGGTGTCTTAAGAAGTCAAGAAGATTAGCAGTGTAAAAGATGTTAGTTAGTTTTCAGTTAGAACAGTTTTCAAATTTCAGTTAAGTTTGTTAACTAACCGTTAGCAGCCCATGTATAAATACAGTGCAAGTTGATCAATGAAAAAGCTAATTCATTCCTCAAATCATCTCTGCAAATCTATTGATTTCAGTAGCATTCAACATCGTAAGAATTAACAGTTTTCCTGAGTTTCAACTTTTTTGCAGTGATCAGAGATGGAACTATAACAATGTACAATTATAAAAATGAGCATGATAACTGGGAATACTACGGGCAGGCTACTCCTCTAGGGTACAACATGACAAACATACCAAGAGACCTTCCTCTTTTCATGTGTTATGGAGGGAAAGATGCTTTATCTGATGTCAAGGATGTCCTTTTGTTGTTGGATAGCCTAAAGGACCATGACAAAGATAAGATTGAGACTAAGTACCTTGTTAACTATGCTCATGCGGACTTTGTCATGGGTGGAAATGCGAAACAAGATATATACGATCCTATCTTGGCATTCCTTCGACGTCACTAAATTGATCTCCCAACCAAAAATTGAAGAGCGATTAGTTTTTTTGTGTGTTGATGTTTTGTGAAATATATGAGTTGCTGAACAATTGTTAGTGTTCCTATTGAAACTTCTTTTGTTAAATCATCTATTTTATGAATGGGGTAAGAGAAGTAAACCTCCTATATCACTTCTCTCATTCCAAAAAACGTGTTTATATAAATTGTTTGAAAAGTACAATGTGATATCAAGACCTTTTTCAATTGTCTTTTCGTTAAACTTTTATTAAATTATTATAAGTGTTCCTCTAAAAAGAAATATATTATTAAATTATTAGAATAGATGCTACCATGTGTTTGCCATTAAAAAAAAAAAAAGTCTACTTTAGGTTGAACTTAACATTGGTCTTTGTAAGAATAATTTGACATAAAATTAATCTAAGACCACAAGGTACTTTTAGATGATATAAAATGGTAAGAATATATTCTTAAAATGAGCAAAACAAGTGTCTTTGCTTTGCAATGGCTTCTCAATTAAAAAGTAGCAATGTGATAATTGATTTTAATCTATTGCAATGTTGATAGTGAAAAATTAATATTGACAGAAGTTATTCAACTTGGTATAAATTGAAAAGCTATGGTAACACATCTATGGCATGATTATTCTTTCGAAGAAATTAATGCTTTAGAGATTTCGTATGTGATGTATTATTTCACTCCTGCATCGGAAGGGAGAAGAGAGGTAAAATCCTTTATGAGTGTATAGAAAGGACTATTAATTAACTTCATGTTAAGTTATTTTTAGGTTTGTAATTTTTTAAGCTTGAACTACAGTTATTATTGGACAAGTTTGAAGTTGGAGCACTACAAAATGGTAACATAGCAAAAATATTTGATAATTTGATTTAAGCCAAAACCTGCAAATGAGTGGTAACATTAACAAGTTCATAATCAACATGTGACTCCAAGATTACCTCAAGTCTTGTTCCACATGTGAAGAGGTGGGTAGATTTTTAGCCATAGATCAAGGTACAATGATGACCTCAAGTGTATTATGAAATCTAATGTAAGGTAGGGGGTGCATATCATAATCTCATACCAAACAAGAGAAGAAAGGAGAAAGCCCTTATAAACCTAAAGAAATAACTACTAATCTTCTTAACTAGCTATATTTGGCATGTGATTCTATTAAACATAAATAAAGTTATTATTGAGCCATTACATGTCTTGTTTAATAGACAAATCACTACTATTTCATATAAAAGAAAAGATTTAACAGAATATTATCAATTATTCACCATATAAGGAATGTATTTTTAAATAAGAGACATGAAATTGCTTATCCATATGATTAACATTTTTTTGGTAAATATATGATTGACATTCAATGTCACTTTAGTATAATGATTTTCATGGATGCTATTGTTACTTGATTAAGGTTTGATTATGTGTAAGTTTTAATTATTAACTTTCGATAATCCGCAAGCACACGGTTCGTTAGTATAGTACCAAGGTGTCAACCGCATAAGGAGGGAACTAATCTAATCCTAAAATCTAAGGCCAGAAACAAATAACAAAAATTCAAGATGTAACGCAACTAATACGATAATTTAATTCAATAAATCAAATTAAGAATCAAACACGAAAATACTAATTATTAAGCAATTTGCAACACACCGAAGAATCAATTGAAGAAAATTACCTATTGAAAGAAAGGAAATTTTACCTATCCTTAATGTTAACCTAACTGATTATAAATTATTGGATTGTTGGTTCTAGACTATCTTAGGTTTGATTACTCTCTCTCGAGTTATTACCATTAACCTTAAATCATAAATACTAATCAGATTATGGAGGTTGCAATCTCTCAATTCACAACCTATCTAAAGCCTTAATTAAAATTGAAGTTCTCTAATAAACTATCAGAAATGTACAGAAGATCTCTCTCCGCACAAATTACTGATATGATTTAATTCTAATTTTATATTAAATCACCTAACTATTGTTAGTTCAATTTAATCATTTTTCACTCGATTCACTCTCTCGATTTATTATCAAATTATGCAATAACATAATTAAACCACAACAGTATCTAATAAACACATAAACAATCAGAATCTCATTAATTCAAGAATAAAATTCTGAATGTGAGTTTAAAACATCCTCGACATTCTAGATCCTATCATTAACTATTCAATCCAGTTCTATACAATGATAAATCTGATAAGAATGCGAAATACAATCTAAAATGGATGATGGGAGGCAATGACGTCAGGAAACTTCCTTATCTAGGAAGTACTTCGAGTTAGCTTCTTCTCCTCTTCTCTCGTCCTTCTTCTCTTCCTCTATCTCTAGATGATTTCTCTTTAGGGTTTCTCAAGGTGGCTGATCCAAAAGCTATTTTTGTTCTCTTTTGTTGTTCTTTAAATAGTCTTTCATGTTTTTGGTATCCTTAGGATTTTTTCAGGGTCCGAAAGATCCAAAAAAATCTCTCAAAATGTGAAGTTCGTAAGCGCCTGTGCATTTTCCTGACATAGGCCATGATCGTGGCCCGAATGTCTTTCAAAACTTCTCGGTTCATCGATATTGACCCTGAAATATAGGCAAACACATCAAGGTACCTCAAAAACATAATGTGTACTAACCCATAAAACACTTTAAACACAAATAATTGACAAACTAATACAATTCTAACCTAAACACATACTAAATGATCAAATTAATGGCTAAACACATATCAAACTATGCCCTAAAATACTATGCAATTTACAATCATTACTGAATTAGATGAATGACTAATTAGTTGTTTAATAATTATATGAATGTCTAATCCATTAAAAAAGTTATATAACCCTTATGGCCTTCCTTATCTAAACATGCTCAATATAATAAAAATGGAAATTCAAATAAATAAAAATCATAATATAATTAAATCTAGATTAACTCCCTAAATATGCCAACTGCTTGAACCCCTAAGGTGATATATAATTCTTGATTATTTACTTAACAATGTTTTAAAATTGATTATATAAAGGTTAGCGAATCCTTTTAACAACTAACAAAGATTTTGGAGAGAAAAGTACATTTCATATAGATTTTTCTTAAATTTTTTATTAAATTCCAATGAAATTATATTTCCTATAATTAAAAATGTTTAACTCTACATATGCTATAGTATGTGATAGGCCTCTTTCCCGATGACTAGGCGACCTACCCGATACTCCATGAAAATCCTGTAGTCGATATGGAGTTTAACTGGAAAGTTCCCGTAGAGCTAAGTCTTTTCCCTTTTCTTCAAAATATTTTAAAATCCATATAAAAAAAAGAAAAAGGAATAGCAGTGGAAGTTCATAAAAGTAACCTTCATTAAAAATTTCAGCTATGTAATAGCTATTATTTAATAAAACCAAAAATTTTAGGTTCTTAAAAAGCAATTCAAAATACTTCTATCCATTTAATCAAAGTTTTACTGCTAATTATTGACTTTAAGTTCATTCAGAAACAATCTCAAAGGTTCAAACACATTCATGCATTTAGTTAAAGAAAAGAACATTTATAAATAACCATGTTTTCACAAAACGAAGATTAGGACATATTTACAAAGATGATGAACTATACGTAATAAAACATTTACAATCTATCTTTACACAAAATATGTTCAAAACATGTTCATAATTATGCAATACATGTAAAAAAAATGCACAAGAAAAAGTGCATACACAATCGCACAAGACAAAGGTAATTACTCAAATGGTGGAGTCCTAAGTGCTGAAATCCTAGCTTGAGCGTGCACCTAGGAGGTTAAAATTTTAAAAAAGAGAATAGAAAATAAAGGGTGAGCTAAACGAGCTCAGTGATTGTTATAGTTTCCATTCAAACATTTATACAAACAATTACCTCCATAAAGAACAAAGATAATTTCCTTTTCTATTTAAGCAATAACCAATGTTCTGATATGAAAAATTCATACAATCAGTGAACATGTAAAACATAATCAAGTTCCTCTTTTCTTGCAAGATAAACAAACATCGCAATCGATAGTTTCATGAAGTTTCACTTTTAAAATTTTCTTTACCATTTGGTACCATTGGTGTAAGGCCACGAAGATAGTTTTGCATCGTTAACCTATGCTTAGCTAACCTTTAGTAAAGGGGCTGGTTTTGCATCTCTTACCCACACTAGTTTAACCACTATATACCGATTGTTATAGAGTTGGTTCTACATTGCTTACCCATAATGATGTTGTCACTATATATAAATCAATAATTACGAAGCTGGTTCTGCATCCCTTACCTTTAACAATGTTAGCACAATATATACTTCATATGTGCAGAGGGTGCTTATAAAACATATTAACAGACACAACACCACCCACCATTAGTGATGGACACTCCCCCCAGACTCTATCATGCATGTTAGGATGTACTCTGATCAGTATAATCATATGTATAAAGAGACCTAATGACATAACATATGTTAAACAACAATTAATACACAGGTACACCATATTTCTATACCAATTTAGTTTATGTTCAAATTCCATTATCGTACCAATTCAATGCATATGCAATTTCAACTCGATGCCAGCTCAAAGCATATATATAAATCCCATAAAAATTAGCTTTCAAATTCAAGTAGCAATACCAATGAACTTATTCATAAACATACTTTTCGTGATAAAATAGAAACCATTTTTTTTTCATAAAATCAGTCTAAAAATATACTCATAGTTTTGTACACTTATCATGAAGCACACTCACATGTTCGTTCAAGTTAGGTTTTGAGGAAATTTATTCCCCCATGTCTCTAGTTTTTACAACATTAAAAATCATGCCATTTCAACTTCTAAATCATGAAAAATGTACCAAATATCACAAGTTGTTTCAATACAGGGGCAACATTAGGTTACTACTTTCTACCTCAAATGTCAAATGTCATTCATCCAGAATTAGATTAGGTCTCTTCTAGAGATTTTTAGTTCTATGTCTTAGGTTTCAGCTTCAATTAGAATCACTCAATTTGGAGGTCTGTAGGCCAAATTATGGCTAAAACATTAGGATTGGGTTAAGTTAACCTAAGACAGAATCCCACTACACTTTCCTCCCTTGTCATATTCAACTAATTCTATACAAAGAAACATCAAAGTAATGCCAAGAAAACATTGATCTTAATCACATCCATATCACTCAAGAAAACCTATAAAACTATGAATTTAAGCTAGAAAACTTACCACTTTTTCATCCTAATCTCTTAGGAAATTGGTAAACACCAATCCTAGGTCAAGATTTCTTCAATTTCTACTCTAAATCTATCAAAAATTGCACCTCTCTTCTTCTTCTTCTCCTTGGATGAGTTCTCCCCATTTCTCTCTTCTTTTCTCTTTCTTTTCTGTTCTCACGAATCCTCCTTTCAAACTTTAATACTTTACACATGTCAATTTCTTATTAAACATCTTAAATAACTCTTCATCATCTAATTTAATGTTTCTTAAACCATATGGAGTCTTGGAATTGGTCAATAAATGTGAGTCATTTAAATTTTATTAATTAACTCCATTTATGTAAAAAAAGACCAATTCGCCTTTTTATGGATTACTATATCTATAAACCAGATTAAATCATGAAAATATTCCATAACCGTCTCACCACCAAATTGACCATGGGATACTTTAATTAGGATCAATACTTAGTAATTATATGCCTCAAAAATTTTAAATGGGTTTAAAATCATTAATACCTATTATTTTCCAAAAAGGGCATTTTTGTCCTAAACTTATAAAATTCCCGAAATTCATCTGATTGAACTTATTTTTGTTCCATTTCAATTTCATTTGAATCTAATACCTATTATCGGTGTTTTCACATTTTTTTTTGGGTTGGGTTAAAAATATTGTTTATCACATCCTTCAAGTGAAAATATTGTTTAATCTATTTCACTATTCATCTAGATATATAAACCGATAGAAGGAAAATTTCTGGTATGCCTTAGGATCATGGCCCAAAACATGGATATTCAATGTTTCTTAGGGTAATAGACATGAAATTTGGTACAATCATATCTTGGATAAGTATATTTTATTATTTCTTTGAAGATGAATGCATAGCTTGTAACAAAGTCATATCCCTCAGTGAACAAGAAGTAAAACTTAGCTTCTCTCTCATCCTTTTCATGCTCTGCCTTCTCTCCTCTTTTAATTTCCTGCCTAACCCCTTTGTTACCTTTTTACCCTTAATCCATTCCAGACGCCAGCAGAGATACAGTACAGATTGAAGGAGCCACTTGTCTTTTCCAAGGGGCAGACCTGGTCGACTGCTCAATGCCATGGCAGATTTGCCTCTGTCGCAAGCAGAGTTTCCTCCTCTCACTCGGGCACAAGTCATTGGTAAGTAGGTAGCCTTGGATGGGTCGGTTACTGTTGGTACTGGTCAGTTGAAAAAGGTTGTGGAAGGTGGTGCCTGGCGACATATGGTTGGAGCTCAACATAACAAAGTTAAGCTTACTTTCTACCCACATGCGTTGCAAAATGTGGTGGTCACTCCTCCTCTGAAGTTGTTCCAAGCTGGAGCACAAGCTTGGTCTCATGCCTTGATGAGATTTTTCTGGTCCAAGCGTATAGCCTTCCCAGCCGTGAATGCATAGGCAAAGGCTAGGTGGAGTAAGCGTGGTCTGGAGAAAGTTAAGCTCATGGAAGATGGGTTGTTCCTGTTTAAATTCTCTGCACAGTCGGATATTAGTAAGCTACTAGAACAAGGGGCATGGCACATTGGCGACTAGACCTTGTTGCTTAGACAATGGAAACCTGGGATGGTGTTAGATAGGGGTTTAATTAAGGTGTTACCATTGTGGGTACAATTTCATGGTTTGCCCATGGAATATTGGACAGTGGATGGACTTAGCTTGGTGGCTAGTAGTTTGGAGAAACCAATTTGTATGGATACTTAAACAGCAACAATAGATCGAATTGGGTATGCAAAGCTATGTATTGAAATGCCAAAGGATGTGGTGCTGCCAGATTCTCTGCTTGTGTTTCGGCTTAGGGAGATAGGGGAACTAATATAAACTACCATTTTAATCACTTATCCATGGAAGCCGGATCATGGTAGAAAGAAGTGGGTAGCAACCGACAGAGTAGTGAAATCTGGTAATCTTGCGGATGTGGTGAATAAGGATAGTGCTTTTGACGGGCTAAGTAAACTCACCAAGGAGGGGTTGTCGAAGGAGGGGTTTGGAAAGGAAGGTAATGCCTCATAACTGGGGTATGGTACAACAAAGGGTCTGAGCATGACTATTGTTTATAATGTGGTACTTATGGCAGACTTTTGTAGGGAGGACCCTATTGGTACTTTTAATGGGAAATTGGGTTTGGATGAAGGGATTAAGCAGAATGAGCTGACGTCGAACAGGGATAAATAACCTGCACATAGGCTGAATGACGATTAGGCAGAAGCAGTGTCAAGTGGAAGCATATCAGATACTCATAGTGGTGTGAAGGGGCATCATTCTTGTGTTCTAAAGCGTGACAGGAATGGCAAGGTGATGGCTGAGGAGGAGGTTAATCCCAGGAGGAAGGGAGCTGATTTGAATATAAAAGGGAAGTTGAAGGATAGATTGGCAGTGGATGATTGTGATTGTAGCACTAACAATGGGAATGAAGTAGATTTGGTTACTGAGGTAGGGGAGACAAGCCAAGTGTCAGGTGGATTGAGGAAAAAGAGTGTGGGCAAGAAAAAAGGTAAGAAAAAAAAGCACAAAGGGGTAATGTCCCCTAAGTGTCCTTTTTAACAGAATGTCCTTATTAGATTGGAACACCAGGAGCCTAAACGACCCCTATAAAAGGAGGATGGCTCAGCAAGTAGTAGTGAAGAAGCAACCAGTCTTGGTTGGCCTTCTCGAAACAAAAATAAAAGCAAATGTTGAGCGAAAAGGCTTAGGTTTTTAAGGGAATCAATGGAGTTTCCTTTCAAATCACATACACCACTACAATGGTAGGATACTTTGTTGGTTTAATTCAAAAAAAGTTGTCCAAATACTCAAGATGGGCGATCAATTTATGCATTTGCAGTTTGGGATACTTGGGGGGTTTCAGTTTACAGTAGCATTAGTCTATACTTCAAATTATGCTTTTCAACTTGTTCAGCTGTGGGAGGTATTATTAGAGTTCCTGTTGGGATGCAAGGGTTGTGGATTGTGCTTAGAGATTTCAATTGCTGTCTAAATTTTGATGAAGTGGAAGGGTGAGTGCGGTTTCATGGCGGGTTGGGGGCTAAATTAAACCATTTATTTTGTCACATTGATTTGGTGGATCTCATGGGTTTAGGCTGATGGTTCACCTGGGAAAATAAATAGAAAGGGCAGAGGTTTATCAGGCTGAAGCTGGACCAGGCATTAGTTAATCAACAATGGCTTAGTAATTTCCCTCTTGCTTCAGCTGTGTTTGGAGAACCTGCGTTGTCCGACTATACACCTATTCTTATACAACAAATGGATAACGAGTGTAGGATAAGGGCTCCTTTCTGGTTTTTCAATGGCTTACTTCGGGTTGAAGGTTTTATGGAGGTTTTAGCGCATGTTTGGTGGGATGAGATACAAGGTTTTAAGTCTTTCCAATTAATGCAAAAATTGAAGGCTGCTAAAAGAGTAACTAAGGTGTTTCGTAAGAAACAAATTTGGAATATATAGGAATTGAGTATTAAATTGGGTGAGATTCAGAAGGCTTGTTATAGGGATCCCCTTAATGAGAGTCTAATAATGGTTGAGGTGGAGAGGATGAACCAATATTAGGAAGCATTGAAACTTCAAGATTCGATCCTGAAGTAGAAAGCTAGGCAAAATTGGATTAAAGAGGGTGACATCAATTCCAAGTTTTTTCATGCCTCCATTCTAGCTTGAAGAAATATAAATACTATTTCAGAATTGAAAGATGAACAAGGAAATGTGATACGTGGTCAGCCGAACATTACTGAGCATATCTGAGAATTTTTTACTACTCTCATGGGGACAACCGCAGGAGTAGAGTCAGGTTTTGGGGTGGGTTTGAGATGTTTTGGGGTTTTCTCTAAGTGAGGAAAGGGTGGCAATGCTAGAGGCTCCCTTTACAGCATAACAAGTGAAGGAGGCCTTGTTCCGATTAAACGGCACCAAAGCTCCCGACCCTGATGGTTATTCAGTTGGTTTCTTTAAAGAAACATGGTATATCACTAGCCAACTCTTAACGGAAGCACTGCTGGAATTTTTCTCCCTGGGTAAGCTACTGAAGGAGATTAATCATACTTATCTTTGTCTGATACCCAAAAAGGAGCGACCAGAAATGATTAAGGATTATCGGCCAATATCATATTACACCACAGTTTATAAAATAATACCTTCTCTTTTGGCTGAAAGATTGAAAGATGTATTGGAGGATGGGGTGGTAAAGCACAAGGTGCTTTTCTTCCTATGAGGAGTATTGGGAATAACATTTTGTTGTTATGAGACTTGATGGGAGATTATTATTTGGGCAAAAAGATAAAAATTTGTGTTCTAAAGATTGATCTTTATAAAGCTTATGATACAATTGGTTGGGGATATTTGAAGCAATGTTTGGAAGGACTTGGGCTGCCCTCAAGGTTTCTTCATTGGATTTTTCAATGCATCCAAACCCCTTTACTGAGCGTGTTAATAAATGGTATACCTACGACACCATTGCCTATTCATCGAGGCATTAGGTGAGGGGACCCCCTATCCCCTTGTTTATTTACATTGGCGATGGAAGATCTTTATCGATTAATTACTAAAATGGTGGACTGTAATGAGCTGTTCCAATATCATTATAAATGTAGAGCAATGAAACTGACTCACTTGTTGTTTGCAGATGATGTTATATTGTTGTGTAAGGCTGAAACTCATGAGTTACAGATGATGATAAGCTTGTTGAATACCTTTTCTAGGTGGTCTGGAATGCAAGTGAATGTCCAGAAGAGTGGCTTCTTTGTGTCTGCCGATGTTCAAGATTGGATAATCTTACTAGTGTGGTTGTATTGCCTCTTCCTAAAGCACCGTTCAGCTATCTGGGTATACCGATTACAACAGGTAAGCCCAAATATTCTAATTTTTGGCCATTATTGGAGAAATTGAAAAGTCGGATTAGTGATTGGCAAAATCGATTCCTATCTTTAGTTGCCAGAGCCACTCTCATTATTTCAGTTTGGAATAGCATGCATATTCATTAGGCAGCACATGTGGTGATTCCTAAACAAGTTATCAAGGAGATGGATAGGATTTTAAAATCCTTCCTTTGGATGGGCAAGTATGAAAAGTGCACAGGAGCAAAAGTCAAATGGAGTGAGGTGGTGTTGCCAAAAAAACAAGGGGGTTTGGGTATTTTATCTATCACTCAGATGCAAAGGGTGCTGCTACTCATGAAGTGAATATGGAGACTGTTTGTGGATAAAGAAGCATTGTGGGTCTAGTGGGTGCAAAGTTATCGACTTAATGGGCACAATTTTTGGCAACTTCAAGTGAGGTATAAGCAGTCCTGGTTTTTTAAAAATTTGTTGTTTCTACATCCCACGATGTATCCTCTAATTAAAACTAGGGTTAGGAATGGCAAGGGGACTTTTTTTTAATATGATAATTGGCATGCATTCAACCCATTATGGCTAAGGCCTGATTTATTAGCCTTTAGGAACTGAATTCTTAAGGAAGCTATAGTGTCATGGATATTTAGGAAGAGAGCAAGGTTGTGTACATGTAGATTTGGCCAAGTGACTGAATCTTATGTGAATGGCATGCAGTTGGGTAGTCAGCAGGACAAGATGCTTTGGGTGGCCAGTCACAATGGGGACTTTTCGACCAAATCAGCCCATAATCTTGGGAGATCGCACGACACCATACCATGGGCAGATGTGGTATGAAAACAAGTACTAAGTCCTAAATCTGCTATATTTATGTGGTTAGCTATTAAAAATATACTTTGCACCAAGGACCATTGATTTGGAAGCTATGATCCCATGTGTGTTTTACATAAGCATGTTCATAAGAGTAGAGATCACTTGCTTTTTCATTGTACATATACCAAAGTGGTGTGGGGCAAAATTCCTAATTTTGAATTAGGAATTTTTGGAGTCTAGTATGATATATTTTTAAATTTTATAAGGTAGTATGGATTAAAATGAAGTAAAG
>JAOSBN010031273.1:0-16296 GCA_027563595.1 Erythroxylum suave
CATATGCCACCATAAGCTAACTCCAAACAAAATCCAACCAAAACCGAGCAACAAGCAACAAACAAAATTGAGACACTGCTTATCTGTGGATTGTCTCCCCCTTTGAGACAAGAGATGACAAAAAAAAGAATTTAAGGAGCACCCGGAGACTGAAGGACTTGATGCTTCAATTGACGAACGGCGTCAGTTGTAGCTTGCAAAACACCTTCAATGCGCTCAAGCTCAGAGAATAAAGCAACATTGGGATTGATGGTGAAAGGACCTGAAGCATCCGAAGGACCTGAGGCAACATATGGCAAGTCCACCACTCGTGGTTGCCTAAAAATCCTTGGAGAAATGTTCATCAGAGTAACAGTTTCCAAGATACTCGATTCAAGCCTGGGGAATCCATTGGAATACAAATATTGTGAGATTAAACAGGGAAAATATAATAGAGAGTGGGGCTTACTCTCAATAGCCAGCATGGAGTCGATGATGTGGCGGCCAAGATTGAAGCAAACTCCCGATCCGATAGCGTAAAGAAGCTTGGCTTGAGCCAGATATATAGTCACCACATGAGTACTTGGCATCCAGTTGGTGACTATCAACTTGAAAAAAAAAAGTATTTTTGTGTAAGCATAGAAGATCGAAGAGTAGAAGTTGATGGCCAAGCATGGAGTTTACCACCAGTTAAGACTATGGCAATCTGATCGGTTGAAATTTCCCATTCATCATCATATGGAGAATTATCAACCATATTGTCAAATCTTAAAAACTCATTCAGCTGAATTGCATCAAAACGAACGACCCTCCCCCTCACATAAACAACACCAAAAGAAGCAGCATTCACATTAAGAATATCACTTGTCATATTAGAATAAAACTCCTTTACCAGGACGGGGTCATAGTGTAGTGGAAGCAGGGAGGCATGAAGCAAGGAGTGTTCGGTAAGAAGAGTGTGCAGACCCTGACTGCGAAATTCATCCAGATTAATAGGTCGATCCATCACGACCCCAATATCTGACAAGGTACTCCATTTTTTCTCAGCAGCTGAAGTGAAGAACTTGAAGGAGACAACTCTATCTACTGGCAATCTGGCAGTAGGATGAAATCTAGGTAGTCGTACCGATTTGCTGCATTTCATCTTGAAGCGCTTTCTTGGAGCGAGAGGAGGGATCGGCTGTGGCACAGAATGAGGTGAAGGAGGTGCATCAGATTCTGATGAAGATTCTTCGACCAGAGCCTCAATTACTCGATCAATATCATCAAGAGGATCATTTTGATCCTGAACATCTAGAATATCAATAGGGGCTGTCGAAGATGATCCGGCTCCTGTAAAGCTTCTCCCAAAGCCTGGAAGAGACTGCAATCAACCGGAGCATCGCGTAGGAGCTGCTGACGGTTTCTCCGAAACTGGATAGAGCACCTGTTCTTTCTTTTTACCCATACTGCAGTAGTGAATAATCAGAAGCAACAAGGCAGAAATTCTAATCCCCAGATACCACTTCACTCGATACAGAATCTGGCAGAAAGTAATACCCATGTTCCAGAGTCCACCACAAATATTCAGCCCACAATCAGCCAGATACCACAGTCAATAAGATTTTAGGCTTCCAAAATACTTTAACTCAGATTCAACACAAAACAATTCAATACAGTGAGAGCTCATGAAATCAATCAAATTTTCAACCAAAAATCACAAACCCAAACATACCCAAAGAGACCAAACTTCAGCTTCAACTTCACGGATAACCCAACAGTTGATAAAGAGAGAGGAAAATCTATTACCAGATGAAGAACAACTACCATGAAACAAGAGTGAAACACAGACGATGGAAGAGGAGTAGCACCACCAAAAGATTACCACCAAAAAAGGAACATTGCCCACACCTTAGAGACTCGACAGATGAAGCTTACTAGGAAGAATGATGCTTGCAGTGGAGAGATCAACGTAGAGAGCACCTACCGAAGAAGAAGAGATGATGAGAATAGCCAAATATTGATTTGAAGACCAATGTCTAGGGTGAGAGTGAAGACGAAAATAGATGTAGGAGAATGAAACAAAAATTAGGGATTTAAACCCCTAATAAAAGACGCTGCGTCCCCCCCCCCCTTTTTTAAAACAGATAAAAGAAACAGAAATTACTGAGAGAGGACACACAATCTCAAGGCTCCTCTAAGTTATTCAAATCTTACCGCATCAAGAGGTTTTGTTAAAATATCCGCCAACTGCTTTTCGGTTGATATATGAGATAAAATAACTATCTTGCTCTCTACAAGTTCTCAAATAAAATGATGTCGAAGATCAATATGCTTCGTCCGCGAATGCTAAACAAAATTCTTCGAAATATCGATCGCACTTTTATTGTCACATAAGATTGTTAATTCTTTCTGATCAATCCCATAATCTTCTAACATTTGCTTCATCCAGAGCAACTGTGAACAACAATTGCCTGCGGCTATGTATTCAGCCTCAGCAGTTGAAAGTGAGATTGAATTCTGATTCTTGTTGTACCACAAGATCAAATTGTTTCCTAAAAAGAAGAAACCCCCCGAAGTACTTTTGCGATCATCTAAGTTTCCAGCCCAATTTGCATCACTGTATCCAGCTATATAAGATGTAGAATCTGATGTATATCAAATCCCAAAATCTGACGTTCCACTCACATATCTGAAGATTCTTTTGACAGCTGTCATATGTGCTTCTTTTGGATTTGATTGATATTGCGCGCATACACCAACATTGTAGCAGATATTTGGCCTACTTGCAGTCAAGTACAATAAGCTACCAATCATGCTTCGATATAGGATTTCATCAATGCTTTCCCCATTCTCATCTTTATTCAACTTCATTGAGCTACTCATGGGTGTTCGTGCATGTCTAGCTTTCTCAAGACCAAACTTTTTGATTGTCAACATATTTTGTTTGCGATATGAAGATGTCATTCTTCATCTGTTTTACTTACAAACCTAAAAAGAAGTTCAACTCACCAACCATACTCATTTCAAATTTCGACGTCATCAATTTAACAAATTCTTCGACCATTTTTGAACCCGTAGCGCCAAACACAATATCATCGAAATAAATTTGTGCTATCATAAGATCTGATTTACATCTTTTAATAAATAAGGTTTTGTCAATGTTACCTCGTTTATACCCCTGCTTGACAAGATACTGAGTAAGTCTTTCATACCACGCCCTCGATGCTTGTTTAAGAGCATAAAGTGCTTTCTTTAGTTTATAAACATAATCGGCATGAGTTGAATCGATAAAGCCTTTCGGTTGCTCCACAAAAAATTCTTCCTGTATGAATCCGTTCAAAAAAGGCACTCTTAACATCCATCTGGTAAAGTTTAAAACCTTTAACACAAGCTATGCCCAATAATAATCTGATCGATTCAAGTTGTGTCATAGGTGCAAATGTTTCATCAAAGTCTATTCCTTCCACCTGAGAATATCCTTGAGCTACTAGCCTTGCTTTGTTCCTGGTGACATTACCCTTCACATCTGTTTTATTTCGAAACACCCATTTTGTACCAATTACATTAGTAGCTGGTGGTTTTGGCACTAGTTCCCACACATCATTCCATACAAATTGAATCAACTCTTCTTGCATAGCTGCTGTCCAGTATTCATCTTGTAGTGCTTTTTAAACATTTCTTGGTTCCAGTGAGGAAGTATAGCATAAGTATCATGCAAGCTCTCTATAGTTTACCCTTTTTCTCTCTCTTGTACTTCTTCTTTCGCTTAAATCCCCGATAACATTTTCTTCTGGTTGGTTTCTTTGAGTTTGAGATGAAGAGCCTCTGTTTAGATTATCTTCCAGTGACTTGACTGCATCATCATCTGAAGTAACTGAAAATTCTCCAGTTTCTGCAGTTACTTCCTTAACAGTAACTAACTGTGAATCACTTTCTGCAGCTGCTCCATCTGTAGTAACTGGCTGTAATTCACTTTCTGCTGCTATTTTATCTACAGTAACCACCTATAAATCTGGAGTTTTTATATCTTCAGCCATATGATCACTCATCAAGGATGCATCATCTATTACAACATTGATGGATTCTTGCACTTTCTTAGTTCTTTGGTTATACACTCTATAGGCTTTACTATTAGTCAAATATCCAATAAATACTCCTTCATCACTTTTGCTTTCAAACTTCCCAAGTTGCTCATGATCTCGAAAAATATAGCACTTGCTTCCGAAAATATGAAAGTAGCTCACATCTGGTCTCTTTCCTCTCCAAAGTTCATATGATGTTTTGTTTAGAAAATTTCGAAGATGCACTCTATTGCATATGTAGCAAGTTATGTTCACCGCTTCAGCCTAAAATCTCATAGGCATTTTGCTCCCATTCAGCATAGATCTGACCATTTCTTGAAGTGTTCTATTTTTTCTCTCCGCAACTCCATTTTGCTGTGAAGTTTTGGGTGCTGAAAATTCTTGTGAGATGCCATATTTATCACAAAACTCATTAAAGCTTGCATTTTCAAATTCTCTTCCGTGATCCAATCGAACTCTCAATATGGTCAAATTTTTCAGATTCATTACCTACACACATAGACTTTGAAAAGCCTTAAACTCATCTGATTTTTCTTTCAAAAACGCTACCCATGTGTATCTTGAATAGTCATCCACACAAGTTAAAAAGTATTTCATTCCAACAATGCTCTCATGTTGTGTTGGACCCACAAGATCTAAGTGAATCAACTCAAGTATATGAGTTAAGGTAACATATCTGACCTTTTTGTGTGGTACTCGCTGTTGTTTTCCCATCTGACACGCGCTGCAAACTAATGTCCCTTCTTTGTTCATTTTAGCTAAACCGCTCACAGCCTCCATTTTTGTCAATTTTCTTATGAGATCAAAGTTCACGTGTCCAAGCCTTTGATGCCACAACTCAATGTTATTTTCATGAGCAGCCGACTTGCATGTACTTATGACTTGTAGCATGTAACAATTGTTAGCTGATCGCTTGCCACTCACAATGCATTCACCTTGTTCAGTAAGTACCCTGCATTCATCGCTTGTGAATTTAACTAACAACCCATCATCATATAGTTGGCTTATACTTACCAGATTTGCTTTCAACCCATCGACATGAAACACATTCTTAAAAGGAGGCAAGCCATCCATGCACAATGTCCCTTTACCAATTACGGAAGCTTTCTTTCCATCTCCGAAAGTCACATGACCATCCATACAGATTTGATAATCAGTCAAGTAGGTCTTTTTCCCCATCATATGACGTGAACACCCACTATCAAAATACCAGCCATGTTGTAATGTTGCCTTCATCGAAGTACATGCTACGAGAGCTTGCAATTCACTTCTTTTTACCCAAGAATATCTAGACGCTAAAGGTTGATGTTGAAATGTTTGTGAGTTATGCATACCTTTTCAGCCTTGCTTTCTTTTAAACAATATTTGTAGCAGCTGATAACATCTCGGCCTTATGTGCCCAACCACTCCACAAAAGTGACATGTGGGTATGAATCTTCTACCTTTTTTCATCTTTCTATCTCTTGGGCTGATCTGAATATGTCAGAGTTTTCTTGATTAACATTCAAAGACTCTCCTTTGTATCCGATGCCTTCGAAGTTTCCTTTAGCCTTACCAGTTTCAATCAGCTTACTTAGTTTCTCTGTGCCTCCATTCAACATCCTCAATCCCTTCTCAGTACTTACTAATTTCATTCTCGCGTCACTAAGTTCATCTGAAGTCATTGCCAGCATCTTTTCTAATTCTTGTATGGTATTTTTCAGACGAAGATTCTCTTCTTTCAAACTCTCATTCTTTTTCTGCATTTTCAATCATTTCTCATACAAAGCCTTGTAATTCTCATAGGTATTCCCAACTTTATCATCACAGCTACTTCTGTCACTGTCATAGTCTGATGTTGAATCCCGAGTTAAACTACTTCTGAAATTTTCAAATTTTCTCCCTATTCTGTTTTCGGTTACTTCCTTCTCAGTTGCTGCTAAACAAGTAACTGTACTTTTGCTGTGTAATGCAACCAGTGCAGCATTATTTGCCAATTCCTCTTCACTACCAAAATCACTTTCAGAATCATTTTCACTCCAAGTGGTGGTGAAGGACATTCCTCTTTGTTTCTTCAATGTGTTGGCACACTCTGATTGAATGTGACCAAACCCCTGACATTCATGAAACTGAATCCTTCTTGCTTTCCGTTAGCCTTTTTGTGCTTTGACTTGTTGTCTTGGGTTGTTACTAGATGAACTCCCACCGTATTGTCTGGAATCAAATATGTCTTTCTTTATTCTTTTCAGCCATTTATCAAAATTTCACGTGAGCAAAATCATGTTTTCATTCTCATCTTCCACATTATTCACATTCTTTCCGGCTTCCACCTGTAGTGCCAATCCTTTGCTTCTTTCTTGCTTACCCCTTAAGAGATTCATCTCAAAATTTTTGAGAATGCCGATAACCTTTGCCAATGACAAATTATCAATATCATGAGCCTCCACTATTGCTACAATTTTTGGAATGAATCTCGGTGGCAACGATCTCAACGTTTTCTTGACCAATTTCACATTGGAATACTTCTTTCCCAATTGATGAGCTTGATTTGCAATATCTCTCAATTTTTCATGAAAGTCTCCGATAGTCTCATGCTCATCCATCTTCAGCTCTTCAAACCGCACAGCTAGCATTTGTAGTTTCGAAGATATCACAGATTTTGATCCTTCATGAATGGTTTGCAAAACATCCCAGGCTTCTTTTGCTGTTTCACACACTGAATTCATGGAGAAGCGTCCTTCATCGACAGCACTGAATATCGCGTGCATTGCTTATGAATTCCCCAATGCACTTTCTTCTTCCTGTCTAGTTTATTCAGATGGATCTTTCTGAATTGTCTCTCTTTTATCATCAACAATCATTGGATGAGTCCAACCGTGTACTACTGAATGCCAAGCTCTCGTCCCCTAAGCTTGAATAAAGAATTTCATCCGAGATTTCCACGATGGATTATTTGATCCATCCAATAGTGGTGGTCTGGTAATCGACGCGCCTTCTCTTGTAGCCATGTCTGCAAATCTAAGATCTATAACAACTTGCTACCAAGTTCTTAGCCGGTAACCTAGCTCTGATACCAATTGTAATTCCTAAGTTATGAATATTTCGCAGACTTCCTAAAATTATTTTTCACACAAATAAAGTAAAATCTCATGAAAGCTAAGTAACAAAGACACCGACGTTTGGTAACGCAGTTCGGCAAACTTTGCCTACGTCGACGGGGCCCTCACCCAGATTGATCACTTTCACTGTAGTTCGCAAAGATTACACAAGATTGATCTAACCCCGTACCACTCAATCTATGTAACAAACCCACAACCTAACTACCCGTGAAAGATTTTCAGGCACAATAACACGACCGACTCGTGTTAACCTTGTCAGAGGATTTTCCTAACTATTTTTACTCAAGAGCAAGAACAAATAAAACAAAAAAAAACAATTCTCAGATCTAAAATTGTTCACTGATATAAACAAGTCACTACACCAATAAGTCAAGCACCCATCAGCCACACAACCTTCTCTGTGCCGCAACTTGCAATCAACTTCAAGGACCCAGAAAAATCATCAACTCCACATCATACGTAGACTACTTGTAAGAGATAAAATCAAAATAAAAAAGAACTGCTCCAAGACACCCACGCAATCAGCTCAATAGGGGATAAAAAGAAAACAGAGCGGCAGCCCAAATTCATATGCACAGTCAATTCTTTTTCCAAAGTGACAAAACCTAATATGCGCAGTCAACAACCTTCTCTACATGGACACGTCACTCTATCTTTTTAGTAACACATACTTACCCACTAGGTTTCTTCATTGACGTGTTTTTGACATACTCCTATTGAAACACCAACTGTAGAAATTCATTAAAACACAAACTCTGCTTATATACGTATTACTCAAATTCCAGTTTAACCATGCACTGTCAATATCCCAAATCCAAAACACAATCTCCAATTAAAGCAAATCTTAAAGATTTATGATAATTCCCGTGTCCAATAAAAATGCCAAAAATAAAGATAGGATACATTTAGAATAAATCCTAACACACTTTATATAACTCGATACTTTATTGCACGTTTTCTACTGGTACTGCTCTTTGGCCTCGAATGAATGTGAGCAAGCGTGTGTACAATATACAACTAACTTATTCATTTTATACTTAATATTTCTCTTTTAATTAGTTAGTTAGCACTTTTGCGTATGTTGTCACAGCTAGCCATTGTACAGTTAAGCATTTGTAATTAAGGCGTCACTTTATATTGTGCAAATACAACATATTGATTTTTTATTCTCTTTAATTTTCTATCTCTGCAATTTCTTCTCCCTAACTTTAGCTTCCTCCTCAAGATGAGCAGTTACGAGATCTGATCATGGTATCAGAGAGGTTACCTTTCTTCTCCACTTTCTAAACGTAAAACCTCCATTAAAATCTGGTTCTCACCTTTAAAACCTTCTATTGGCAGATGTTTCTTTGCTTTAAGTGACCATGGAAGAGCGTGACATTGTTAGAAACTCAAGAGAAACGATGGTTTAAGAGCAGACACCAATTCGACAGACCGCAAAAGGCAATCCTCTTCAACTTCAAAACTAGGATAATCCAGGGATGATACTTGTGGTTGCACCTCTCAATGACACGAATTATCGCACCTGGAGTAGAGCGATGAGAATTGCTCTAAGGGCAAAGTGTAAACTAGGCTTCATTGATGGCAGAGTCACGGAACTAAATGAAGCCTCTAGTGACTATAAGCCATGGCAACGATGTGATTTTATGGTCACATCGTGGATCTTGAATTCCATATCTAAAAAACTTGTTGAGGCATTTATCTACACTAATGCAAAAAGAACTGTGGTATGAGTTTATGAAAAGGAATGGAGAGAGTAATAGGCCATTGATCTATCAATTACAGATAAAAATAGCCTCTATTTCTCAAGGAAACTCTTATGTCTCATCACATTACACACAACTAAAAATATTATGGGATGAATTGGGCTCTATTGACCCAATACCAACTTGTAATTGTGAGGCTGCAAAGTGCCTAGTTGACATGGGTAATAGAAACAAACTAATGCAATTTCTGATGGGGAGACATGATGGTTACGATCAAGTGTGAAACTAGATACTAATATTAGATCCCCTACCAACAATCAACAAGGTGTATTCAATGATCCTAAGAGTGGAATCACATAGGCATGTCAGCTCCACCCTAATTGATGCAATAGAGGGTCAACATTGCTTGTCAAACTGCAGAATCGTAAACTGCATCAATTTGAAAACAAAATGGATCAGAAGCATGGAAAAAAAAGTCTAATAAATTTTGGGATTATTGTCGAAGGACCAATCACAATAGGAAAAGTTGCTATAAGCTCAAGTACCTCTCACAGTCAAATAAAAAGGTTATGGCCCAAGTCACCTCTCAAATCCCTATTCCCTACAGATGCTACACCAATTCACTTAGAGATGGATCCTCTTGATACCAAGTATGAAAAGTGGGGCTCAGCATTTGCCAACGCCCTTCACCTAGAAATGATTAAAAAAAAATTCAAAGGCAAAGGACTGGCCCTGATATACAACCCAAATGCTAGATATTTTTCTAATAAATTCAACTTCATTCACCTTTGTTCTGCTGCCATATTAGGAGATAAATAATGGATTATTGACACTAGCGCTACAAATTATATGTCACTAGATAAAGAATCTTTTTTTTGTATTCAAAGGACAAAAACAGATGAAACTGACTATATTAATTAAGGCCTCTGTGGTACAAATGGCCTTGTCTATCTAACTGGAGCAACAATCGTGTTTCCGGTGGAGGTTCTTGTAGGATATGCAGTCCAGGAAGCACTCTGAAAGCGTAGGAAGCCAAGCTATTAGCACTATGATTCCCCTCCCGATAAACGTGCTAGATCTGCGTCTCCCAATCTCAACTCAGCAGTGTTTTAATTTCCTGCACCAAAAAATAGTCCGCTGTAAGTAACTGATCAGAGGAAGAAAGAAGATTGATGACTTCCAAGCAGTCCACTTCCAGAATTATACGTCGATATCCCTTGTCCCAAGCCAATGTAAGCCCCTCAAGAGCACCACGCAGCTCGGCTCTCAAAGGCGAACAGTCCCCAAATTTGTGAAAAAATCCTCCACACCACTGGCCAGTACTATCCCGATATAGCCCTTCAGCCGTGGCTCCTGGCCACCCCTGATGGGCCGCTCCATCAGTATTCTCCTTGATCCATCCCTCGGGCGATTTTTGCCAACCAACTGGCTGCCCTATGGGCATGCCCCTTCTAGACACTACTCGAGTAGTCACCCTATGCACTTGACGGACTTTGTTGGCATAATTGATTACTAGATGGTGACCTGCCACTGGCCATGCAAACCCGGCTTCAAATATGCACTTGTTCCGCCATTGCCAAAGATGCCAACACAAGATGCCAAAATTAGTCGCCCACCCATTGGACTGTTGAATAAGGTTGGACCGTAACCACTCCGCCTCGGGTAAGTGGAAAAAGGTGGCCTCCCAGTCCGATGGAGTGATCTGTCTCCAGAAATCCTGGACTCTACGACAGTCCCATAGCGCATGAATTGTTGTCTCTTCCATGCCACAATCTGGGCACCTACTATCTACAGTGAGATGTCGTCGAACCTGCTATGCATTGGTCAGTAGTTTCCGGTTAGCTAATAACCATAGGAATGCACGGATACGCTGGGGTCCTAGCCATGCCCAAATCACTTTCCAGAGTAGATTCAGAGGCCCCGTTGGGACCCAGTTCCCAAAAAATGTGGTCATCCCCCTGAATTTCTGAAGGAGGTCGAATTGTTGCCATAACAGCACAAATTTGTAGAGGGAGGTAAGGGGTAAGTAACTCCCATTTCCAGATTTCGCCCACTTGCACAAAATCGGAGACCCTGGCCTATAGCAACGTTTCTGGGACCGGGGTTATTGTTTCTTGCAGGAGAGGTCCCCAATTTTCCACCCAAGGGTCCAGCCAAAAAGAAATGCAACTCCCATTTCCCATTTTCCATCTAATACCTCGTTGGACACATCCCCAAATAGCTTAAATCTCCCGCCAAATAATCGATCCTCCTTTATTTGGCAACGTATGGGGAACTTGGTGAAAGGGAACCCGATATTTGGCTCGTAGGCACTGGACCCATAGCGCTGAATGGTTAGTAAGTATCTCCCATCCCAATCTGGTAAGCAGGGCATCGTTGATGGCGCGAATATGTTTAAGTCCTAGGCCGCCATCCTTTTTCGAGCGACAAACTGTCTCCCAATTGACTAGATGCATTTTCCGGTGCTCATCGTGGGATCCCCAAATAAATGTGCGCATGATTGTTTCGATCTTATCACAAACATGTCTAGGTAGACACACAGTTTGCATGGTATAGATGGGTATGGAGGCAATCACCGCTTGGGTTAAGGTGACCTAGCCTGCTAGTGAGAGTTCCTTCGCCTGTCATCCCGCTAATTTGTGCTGAACTTTTTCGAGAATATACTGGTACGTGATCCGCATGATACGCTCATGAATCAGCGGAACCCCCAGATATTTGCCCAGATTAATTGTACTCTATATCTGGAGTTTTGGGCTAATCTGTCGCGCTTCGTTCGGCCCCACATTCTTGGAAAAGAAAATGCGTGTCTTACTGAAATTCACTTGTTGTCCGAACACGCCACAAAAAGTGGCCAATGTGGTCAAAATTTCTTCGGCCTGGTCAACTGATGCTTCTCCAAACAGGACAAGATCATCTGTGAAAAAAAGGTGGGAGATGGAGGGCCCTGTGCCGCTCCATCAAAAAGGCTTCCACCGTCCACGACCCACTACTTGATCAATAAGATGGCCTAATCGTTCAATGCAGAGGACAAATAGGTAGGGTGACAGCGGATTGCCCTGTCCAATACCTCTGGTAGGCACAAAAGGATTGGATAATTGACCATTCCATGTGACCTGAATCGACACCGTAGTGACGCACGTCATGATTATATTAAGCAAAAACGGTGGGATGCCAACTTCCATGAGAGTATCTTGGATGAAATCCCATTATAGACGATCATAAGCTTTTTCTAAATCCACTTTCAGGGCATAGTATCCAATCTTACCTTTCTTCTTCCTCATGGTATGGATGATTTCTTGGGCTATAATTATATTATCGATGATTTGCCGGCCGGGGATGAAACTGCATTGGATAGGAGCCACTACATGGGCTAGATAAGGTTTCAATCTGTTAGCGATCACCTTGGAAAGGATCTTATACAGTACGGTACAGAGACTAATGGGTCTAAATTGGGCAATATTGTTCGGGACGAGACTTTCGGGATGAGGACCAAAATGGTTTGGTTAACTTCCCTGTCCTATCCATCCTTCGTGAAAAGGCTCTGAATAAATAAGACCACATTCGCTCCCACTTTATCCCATTGGGATTGGAAAAAAAAAAGCCAAAAATCTATCAATTCCCGGAGCTTTATTAAGATGCATCCCCATAAGCACTGATTTGATTTCACTCTCCTGAACTGCCGATGCTAAGTCCTGAATGGTCTGCGAGTTGATCCTCGGGAAAGCTCCCGAGCTGTGGAAGCTATGGGCCTGAGCGTCGTCCGCTGTGTAGAGATGTTCAAAATAGTCACGAGCCATACGGTGTAGTTGTTCGGGATCTGTGATTTCCATATGAGTATGGTCAAGCAAATGAGTAATAGACAGCTGCTTATGTTTTGTCGTGTCACCGTGTGATAACATCGAGTATTACGATCCCCGTGCGAGAGTCATTCACACCTTGCTTGTTGATGCCAGTAGAGTTCCTCCTCACAAAGCACCTGAGTTAATTCTTTGCTCAGTATGTCTTCTAGATCTAATAAAGAAGAGGAGGGAGTCATATTTAAGTGCCGCTGTATACTCTCTAATCTGGCCATCAGTTGTCTTTTCCGTTGAAAGATATTTCCAAATACCATTTTATTCCACTCTTGGAGATGTCCCGAGAATTGGGGAAGGAAATGTACGAGGGACTCGGATTAGGGCCTCCAATGGTCCTCCACGAGCGTCGAGAAATCGGCATGGGCCAGCCATGTAGATTGAAACCTAAAAGGGTTGTTCCCCGGGGTTCGACGAGGAGGCTAAATAAAAGTAATCAATAGAGGCCGGTGGTCAGATTCGAGAAACAGGAGATGTTGGTTAACCGTATGGGGAAATAGTGCCAGCCAAGCTGACAATCCCAGGACCCGATCGAGTCTGGCTTGAACATTCCCTCTTTTATAGGTAAATTTTGACCCCACATAACCCAGATCATGGATGCCACTCTCGTGAAACTAGGTGCTAAATGCCTTGTTGACCACGGAGGTGTACGGAGACCCTCCCTGTTTATCGCCAACGTTTAATTTAGCATTGAAATATCCCCCAAGAAGCCAAGGCCGAGTTACAGATTGCCCAAGCCCTCGCAATATATGCCAAAGATACTTTTGGTTTTGCACTTGGGGCTACCATAAATAGCCGAAAGTTCAAATAAATAATGCTCATACTGAACGCTCACATGAATAAGTTGTTTTTGAGCCATCAAAATCTGGATCTTAAATGCCTTGGTCCACAGAAGCCAAATCCCGCCTTTAAAGCCTTCAGCTTCGACCCTGAAGGAAAATTCAAACCCTAGTCGTTTGATCACCGTATTCGCATGAGTCCCACTAATCCGAGTCTCGACTAAGACCAGAACCCCTACCCTATAGTGCTGGATGTAATTTCGTAAGATTGTTTGGAATCTTCCACCCCCTGCGCCTTGGCAATTCCAGAATAGAATTGACATAATTGAGTGGAGAATTCAATTCCCCGCACGCTAGGGGGTGCCCTGAACCTGGGCCAGCTCTACACTCATTTCGCCATCCATGGGTTGTGGTACGACCTCGGTATGCTCGTCTGGGTCAAGCGAGTACTCCCTCTTGTTGGAATCGACGTCCCCCTCATCCGGGGGCTCAGAGGGAGCGATTGTGATATCGTCCCGAATAGGAGGGTAGGGGATCGCGACACCCTTGACATCTGTCATAGGTTGCTCATTTATGACTTGGCCCCCTTCGCGGTCAAGTTCGAGGCTAGCACATAAAATTTCCAAATGGGAATCGAGATTCACTACTTTATGTTGGTCGACAACGGTGGGTTGGATCTGCCTACTTTCTCCTGGGCCTATCATCTGCAGAGATGATTGGCCTCGGCCTGTGCTGCCTCGGGCCTGGTGGCCCGCATTCCGCCCTTGCTTGGTGTTCGGCCCATTGGTGGACTTGTAGAGACGTGGGCCAGCTGTGAATGCGTGCAGCTAATTGGTATCACTTGGCCCAGCCTTAAAACGCCCATCTGTGACTCGAAATGACATTACGTGAGGTTGATATGTGATTCCCGAGCTCGATGGAGTTGTTACTGGGTCGAGAGCAGCGATGTTAACGTTGGCTTCTAACAGATCCTCAAAGCACGAGCCCGAATGTCTCGTACGAGTACTGCGCGTTAGGTCGGCGGTGGCAGGTGGCCGTTGGTCCCTTGAATGCCGAGTGGACCGTTGGACCTGGATCCACGATCCTAAGCCGGTTCCCTTCCCCTCCGGTTGTTGCTCGACGAACCCCTCCCTCGGCAGGGTCTGCGTCGGTTGCTGGTGTGTGGTGGTCGAAAGATTTGCCCCATAGTGGTCGAAAGTTGTAGACTGGTGGTGTTGGGTGTTGAGAGGGGTGGTAGACGTCGCCAGACAGTTACCGGTATCATGCCCTATTGTGCCACAGCTGTAACAGATTTGGGTCAGTCCTTCATACGCGATAAGGATGGTCTCTCCGTCGAGCTTTACTAACGATCTCACAGGTACACTTAGATCAATATCAATAGCCAATCATGCATATTTGCCTCTTTGCGTGTACTGGGTAGCTGTGTCCAACTTGAGTGTGTGTCCTAATAGGTTCCCCAAAGCCAGGATAATGTCGGGGTGGTATCGTGCAATGGGGATACCATAGAGCCGCACCCAAATCACGACCCTGTTGATTTTGGCTTGGGCTGGTCGGAAAGTGGGTGTCCAACGCTGGACGGACAGTGCATGACTGAAGATTAACCAAGGACCATTTGTCAATGCATTCAGGTAATCTGCTTCCTCGATGAATTTAATGAAGTAGAAATCATAATCGAGGTCTATGATTTTAAGTGGTCCTTGTGGTTTCTAGAGATTCTTGAGACGATGACAGAGAAGACGATAGCCAATTTTACGGCCCAGCAGTTTCACGACCACGGCTTGAGTCCAGTGGTTATCGAGCTTCTCCTTCAAATTGAGTGAGAGTGCAATTCCTGCTGCTTGCCTTCCGAGATAATTCTAATATCCCCCTCCTCTATTTCTACAAGGCTTTCGGTGGGCCATGGAATGTCCTCAATCTCAGTCCCGCCCTGGTTGCCGTCTATTACGACTGCACGGTAGGACAATTTGGGTTGTGGTGGGGGATCTTCATCGAGGGCTTGTATGCGAACTTTCTTGGTGGGTTGACCATCAGGTTCAAGTATTTCCTGGCCTGATGACTGAGACATGTTGGAAACTAGCGAAGTGAGTAGGATGCTGGAGATCTGCTGTGAATTGATGTTGGATTACTGGGATTGAAAGAAGGCAGGTGTGAATTCGCAATGGTGTTGAGGCTGATGAACAGTAAAAACAAAGTGTTCTTAGAACACGGTTTTTTATCAGAGATGCTGGTAAAGTTTTCTGTTTAGATGAAGACTCTTTTACCTCACTCACACTCTTATCGAAGTGTTTACGATCTACCTTCCTGATGGTACTATTACTACAGTTACATATATGAGCACTGTCACCCTAAACCCTAACTTTGAATTACATGATGTATTTTATATCCCTTCTTACATGGCCATCAAAATAACCTTTTACCCTTTGGGTGTCTTCTTCAAGTCCTACTATCTAAGAACATCATTGTGTTTGGTAAAGTTGAAGGCGGGCTTTACAAATAGGACAAAACAAGCTTTAACAATTCTATTATAGAAAATTTTCTTTGTCATTTGCAAAAATCTATGACTGTACCTACCAGTCACGTGAATACCGTTCCATACCGGCCGATACTGGTCAAACAGTACCGACGCTTTTAGTACCAGGTTTAAATACCAATCAGTACCGGTCAGTATCAATAATACCGGTCAATACCGAAAATTTTGAAATATATAGGATTTTTTTGCAAAATTTTCAAACTTTTTAAAGCTCCTCTCTCCCGCCTATCTCTCCCCCTCCCCCTTCTTTTTTCTAAAGTTTTTATAATTAATTATTTACTTAAACTTT